>JAUDYJ010000013.1:11217001-11442001 GCA_030761175.1 Masticophis lateralis
CAGAACTGGTCAGAACCTGCTGGATTTCACTCCTGCCCCTTCTTCTCTGTGACCGCTTCTCAAGTTACTGGAAGACTGCTATCGTATCACTTCTAGTCCTTCTCTTCATTAGACTAGACCTATCTAGTAGCTTGAGTGGGATCCAAGAAACCTTGATTCAAGTTCTTTCCATTATTATAAACTTCAGTAGCTGCCTTGGGCCACCTTCTCGCTTAATGTCGCTTGGCAGCAAGGGCCACGCGGTCAAGAAGAACCTGGATTGTGGTCCAGATGGACGGATGGAGACTTTAACAATGAGAAAGTGAATTAATAAGTGATAATTTGATCTCCGCTGCCTGGCAGGTCATAACTCAGGAACTGGCAGAAAGCCAAATTGGGACCTTTTGGACATTCAGAAAGCCATGGGCTTTAGAGGGGCCATTAGTGAATGTCGGCGGCTTCTAAACAGGCTGTGACAAGTCTTCATTTTTGGAAAGGTGAAGGAATGCCTGAGGCCTCCTTGATATGTTTATCTCCGTGATTAAAGCCACAACAGCTCCACAGAAGGTCAGAGTTGGTTGCCGAGTGCCATTGTTTTCATAAAACAAGGAGGAAGGAAACATAGAAACACAGCTCTCCACCTGCTTCCTGGCTCTCCAGCTGAGACTACTCAGTTTACCTGTTGGGTCGAGTTTTTGAACTCACACAATAAAACTAGTTTCAGACGGAAGCATTCAGCTCCATGCCCAGCGGTGAAGATCCAGTTCTGAGATAGAACTTCACACATAATTTTAAGCCATCATAATATGGTTTTGGTTGCACTGCGTGAGCCCACTTTTTTTCCATCTTGCAAATCCTGGTTGACGGATTAGCAGGTATGAGAAATGAGACTAGGAATGTTTATTAATCTTAATGTATGAATATGAATGGTTCAACCAGCCATGCGTTGGCACCATGCCATCTTTTAAAGTCAGCGTCTCTCCACCTGGGCTTTCCCATTGCCTTCGGACGGCATCTTCGATAATTTTCTGCAATTTTGGTAATACTTGATGGGAATTTTTGGGTTTGTGCCCTGTTTCCCCCAAAATAAGACATCCTCTGATAATAAGCCCAATTGGGCTTTTGAGTGCATGCCAATAAGGCCAAGCACTTATTTCAGGGTTCAAAAAATATAAGACAGGGTCTTATTTTCAGGGAAACACGGTATCTATCTATCTATCTATCTATCTATCTATCTATCTATCTATCTATCTATCTATCTATCTATCTATCTATCTATCTATCCTGTTTCCCCCAAAATAAGACATCCCCTGATAATAAGCCCAATCGAGCTTTTGAGCGCATGCCAATAAGGCCAAGCATTTATTTCAGGGTTCAAAAAAATATAAGACAGGGTCTTATTTTTCGGAAAACACATTAATTCAAAACTCATGTGTAAGATGCCTTTTTGAAATTTATTCATTTTCAAGAATTATTTCTAATGTGTAACTGGGTGCTTTAGAGGACCTGGTTCAACAAGGCTTCAGGTCATTCATAATGGTTTATAAACTATCTGGATTGTAGCTAGACAGAACCACAAATAAACAAATCATGTTTTGGGCAAAACATACTACACAAAGTCCAGATGCATGCTTTGTTACAGTTTCATCGGATAAGCACTAGGTGGGGCTGTCCAGCCAAACAATCAAAGAGAAATAGGTAATTGGCCTAAATATTCTTCTCCAGGATGAGTATTTCTGGAACAAAAATAACTTCTTTGTCATTTGTATTTTAAAATTAGAAAGCTTGCACAAAGCTGAGTGGCTACTAAGCATGCCAGGCATGAAACAGGTTAATTTGGAAACAAGGAGGAAACAAGGTAGGATAATCAATAAGCCTCCCAATATAGGATAACCAATAATCCAACAATTGGGTTAAAGAAGTATGCCTGCCGGAGGCCATTGTTGAGAAGGACCTTAAATTAACCCTAACCCTAATCCAATCAATCAAATACACCTGAAATACTGCAACCAATTTTGGTCACCGTACTACAAAATAGATGTTGAGACTTTAGACAAAGTGCAGAGAAGCGCAACTAAGACGATCAAAGGCTTGGAGACTAAAACATATGACGAACGGCTGCAGGATTTGGGTTTGGCTCCTCTAGAGAAAAGAAGAATTAGGGGCGACATGATAGCAGTCTTCTGATATCTCAGGGGCTGCCCCAAAGAAGAGGGAGTCAAGCTATTCTTGCTGCACTGCAGCTACTTCAGCTGACTGCTAGTTCAGCAGATCAGCGGATCAAATCTCACCAGGCTCAAGGTTGACTCAGCCTTCCATCCTTCCGAGGTGGGTAAAATGAGGACCCAGATTGTTGGGGGCAATATGCTATTTAGTATACTGTTGATTGTTGTAAGCCGCCCAGAGTCCTCGGAGAGTGGGCGGCATAGAAATATGATTAATAAATAAATCAATATTCTCCAAAGCACCTGAAGGCAAGGCAAGAAGCAATGGGTGGAAAATAAGTAAAGAGAGAAGCAACCTGGAATTGAGAAACTTCCTAACGGTGAGGATAATTAACTAGGGAAACAGCTTGCCTTCAGAAATTGTGGGCGCTCCATCACTGGAGGTTTTTCAGAAGAGACTGGACAGTCACTTGTCTGAGATGGTATAGGTTCTCCTGTTTGAACAGGGAGCTGGACTAGAAGACCTCCAATGTCCCTTCCATATTCTATTCTATTCTATTCTATTCTATTCTATTCTATTCTATTCTATTCTATTCTATTCTATTCTATTCTATTCTATTCTATTCTATTCTTCTACTCTACTCTCTATTTTCTTTTCTCTTCTCTTCTCTTCTCCTCTCCTCTTCTATTGTATTCTTCTATTCTACTCTCTATTTTCTCTTCTCTTCTCTTCTCTTCTCTTCTCTTCTCTTCTCTTCTCTTCTCTTCACATGGCACTCCCATGTGACTCCCCTCCTGCGCGAGCTGCACTGGCTCCCGGTGGTTTTCCGGGTGCGCTTCAAGGTTTTGGTTACCACCTTTAGAGCACTTCATGGCATAGGACCGCAGTGTCTACCAGACCATCTTCTGCCACCAGTAGCCTCTCACTGACCAGTACGCTCCCATAGAGAGGGGCTTCTCAGGGTGCTGTCGGTCAAACAGTGTTGACTGGCAGCCGCCAGGGGGAGAGCCTTCTCTGTGGGGGCACCTACCCTCTGGAACGAGCTCCCCCCGGAGATACGGAGGATCCCGGATCAGCGCACTGCCCTCAAAACATTTTTATTCCAGCAGGCGGGCCTGGCCTAACTTTCCCTTTTGAATTGTTTTTAAATTTGTCTTAAATTGGGTGTTTTAAATTTGTTTATTGGGCCAAAATATTTGTTGTATTTTAAATGTCTTCTAACATTCGTATTATGTGTATCTTACCTTGGCTGTTCACTGCCCTGAGTCCTTCGGGAGTAGGGAGGTATATAAATTTAAATAAATAAACAAACAAACAAACAAATAAATAAATAAATAAATTCTATTCTATTCTATTCTATTCTATTCTATTCTATTCTATTCTATTCTATTCTATTCTATTCTATTCTATTTGATTCAATTCTATATAAAATGAAGCAGAAGGGACATTTCCAAACATACATCAAATCCATCGGTCAATGTTTCTCAAACCTTGGCAAGCCTTTCAGATGAATGAACTTCAACTCCCAAAGTTCCCTAGCTTGTTGGCTAGGCAATTCTGGGAGTTGAAGCCCACACACATCTTCAAGTTGTCAAAGTTTGCAGGTTTTACAAAGCTTTTCTCACATCCATGCAAAGTCAACGCAGTTGTTGTTAAACTGCAGTGGGGTTTGCGTGAATGTCAGTTCACCAAGCGCAAAACATGGTTGATGGGGAAGCCGGATTCATTGAATGACACGATTAACTTAAGAACTATAGGGATTTGCTTAACAACCATGGCAAATAAAAGGTTTTAAAATTAGGCATGCCTCTGAGCTGGCATCGGGTGGCTCTCTGAAGTTCTGCAGCTCTTGGTGAAGTAGGACCTGCAGAGTTTTGAAAGCCGGTTTGATTCCTTTCTTCACCAGACTTTACGCTGGAACGTATTGGCTGAAGAGCCGTGGTGGCCCAGTGGTTGGAATGCAGTATTGCAGGCTAATTCTGCAACTGCCAGCAGTTCAATCCTAACCGGCTCAAGGTTGATGCAGCTTTCCATCCTTCCAAGGTAAAATGAGGACCCAGATTGTTGGGGAACAAGAGGCTGACTCTGTAAACTGCTTAGAGAGGGCTGTAAAAGCACCGTGAAGTGGTATATAAGTCTAATTGCTATTGCTATTGCTGTAGCTGATTGGATGTTGCATTAGGAGCCCTGGTGGTGCAGTACTGCAGGCTACTTCTGCCGGCTGCCGGCTGCCTGCAATTTGGCAGTTCGAATCTCTTCCATTCCTTCCTAGGTGGGTCAAATGAGGACCCAGATTGTTGGGGGCGAGAGGCTGACTCTTGTAAACCACTTAGAGAGGGCTGTAAAAGCACCACGAAGCGGGTATAAGTCTCATTGCCAAGTGCTATTGCTGCAGAAGCTGAGAACAAGAGTTTTCTCAGCATCACAAGGTGGCTTCCACGGATGAAGGCCTGTGAGGTGACTTTCCTTGCTGCCTTAGGTCGGAGCAAAGTGGGCTTTCCATCTTCGCTCACCTGAGACAAACCCAGATGCCTATCAACAAGCCTCCAGAAGGGCTGGCTATCAAATGCCTGTAGGTGGATCAAATCACCGTGTAATGGGCTGGCGCTGGAGAGAGCTGGGTGCCCGCGGGGCCTGATGAGAGCCAGGATAAGGCCTGCGAGTTCTTCGACCCCAATTCAATTATTGAAACGTAAAGCTAAACGCCTTTGCCTTTTGAACCTGGGAGTCAGGTTGGCCTCGTTCACTCTCCACCCTCCACCCTGCAGCCCGTAGCATCACAAAAATTCTCTCCCTTTCGCCTCATTTTTACTTCCCTGCCAGCTATGTTCTTATTGTTCTCGGTAGCTTTTTGTGTCCTTTCGTTCCAGTTAAGAACCAGCGCGACAAATCCGGACACAATGTGCTTAAAGCCGTTGACCTTGGCTGTGTTATCTGGAGTTGGAGTCCAGAATATAGAACGAAATACATGGTGGCTCAGTGGCTAAGATGCTGAGCTTGTCGATCGAAAGGCCGGCAGTTCAGTGGTTCGAATCCCTAGCGCCGTGTAACGGGGTGAGCTCCCATTAATTGTCCCAGCTTCTGCCAACCTAGCAGTTTGAAAGCAGGTAAAAAAATGCAAGTAGAAAAATAGGGACTACTTTTGGTGGGAAGGGAACAGTGTTCCGTGTGCCTTCGGCGTTGAAGACGCTGAAGACATCTAGTGACATCTAGTGTTCGGTTAGGACCAGACAAAACATATGGGGTCCTCTAGATAAAACAGTGTTTCCTCACTTTGGTAATATTAAGATATATGGACTTCATTGCCCAGAATTCCCCAGTCAGTATACAGATATATGCTTGTCCGTGTATGCTTGTCTTGTCATCTGCAAAACATGAGTTCGTTTGATTGGTTTTTTTTAAAAAAGGAGGGAGGGTAGGAGAGAGTAAAGGAGAGTAGGAAAGTCAAAGGAAAGGAAAGGAAAGGAAAGGAAAGGAAAGGAAAGGAAGGGAAGGGAAAAGGGAAGGGAAAGGAAAGGAAAGGAAAGGAAAGGAAAGGAAAGGAAAGGAAAGGAAAGGAAAGGGAAAGGGAAAGGGAAAAGGGAAAAGGGAAAAGGGAAGGAAAGGGGAAGGGAAGAGATGGGATGGGAGAGGAGAGGAGAGGGGAGAGGAGAGGAAGAGAGAGGAAAAGGAAAAGAGAAGGAAAGGAAGAAAGAAGGAAGAGAAGGGAAGGAAAGGAAAGGAAAAGAAGAGAGAAGGAAAGGAAGGGAAGGGAAAAGGGAAAGGAAAGGAAGGGAAGGGAAAAGGGAAATAGGGACCATAGAAAAATAGGGACCACCTTTGATGGGAAGATTAACAGCGTTCCGTGCGCCTTTGGCGTTTAGTCATGCCAGCCACATTGACCACGGAGACGTCTTCGGACAGCACTGGCTATTTGGCTTTGAGATGCAGATGAGCCCCGCCCCCTAGAGTCAGGAACGACTAGCACATATGTGCGAGGGGAACCTTTACCTTTACATTAAGGTTTGAGGAATGCAAATATATATGTATATATATTACAGGTTACATTTTGAAATAACGTGGATTCGTAAGAATAGAATGAAGGTTCTATAGGTTCATTATTATCTAGGCCATTTATGGATATAAATGTATATTTAAGTTACAGGTTAAAAGGGACACAGTGGCTTAGTGGTTAAGATGCTGAGCTTGTAGATTGAAAGGTCGGCAGTTCAGCGGTTCGAATACCTAGTGCTGCGTGACGGGATGAGCTCTCATTACTTGTCCCAGCTTCTGCCAACCTAGCAGTTCAAAAGCACATAAAAGATGCAAGTAGAAAAACAGGGATCACCTTTGGTGGGAAGGTCACAGCTTTCTGTGCACCTTTAGCGTTGAGTCATGCCGGCCACATGACCATGGAGACGTCTTCGGGCAGCGCTGGCTCTTCGGCTTTGAAACGGAGATGAGCACCGCCCCCTAGAGTTGAGAACGACTTGCACATATGTGAAAGGGGAACCTTTACCTTTACCTTTTCCAGGTAGTCCTCAACTTACAACGGTTCATTTAGTGACCGAAGTTACGACAGCCCTGAAAAAAGGGACTTGTGACCGTTTTTTCACACTTACGACCGTGGCAGCATCCCCATGGTTATGTGATCAGGATTCAAATGCTTGTAATTGTCCTGGGATCATGGGATCATCTTTTGTGGACCTTCTGAGAGAGCAAAGCCAACGGGGAAGCCAGGCTCACTTCCCAACTTTGTTACTCATTTAACAACTGCCGTGATTCGCTTAATGGCAGTATTTCAGAATTTGAGGGGCTGCCACAAAGAAGGGGGGGGTGTCAAATTATTTTCCAAAGCACCAGAAGTCAGGACAAAGAAACAATGGTTGGAAACTAATCAAAGAGAGAAGCAACCTGGAATTAAGAAGAAACTTCCTAACAGTAAGGACAATTAATCAGTGGAACGACTTGTCTCCAGAAGTTGTAGGTTTTCCATCACTGGAGGGATTTAAGAAGAGACTGGACAGTCACTTATCTGAGATTGTATAGGTTCTCCTTGAGCAGGGGGCTGGACTAGAAGACCTCCAAGGTCCCTTCTAGCTTATTCTATTCTGTTCTGTTCTGTTCTGTTCTGTTCTGTTCTGTTCTGTTCTATTCAGAAATCAGGACAAAGAAGACAATGGCCACAACTTCTAAATTGTTATTATTGTTAACAACAACTATGTACCCCCAACCCATGTGATCTTGTCCGTGAAGTCATCAAGATTTAGATCTTCCTGGAAGAAGACTTTAATTTAAATAGAAATGCAATCAAAGTAATTTCTCTAAAGGTATGTATGCCCACCTCTATAAGGGTATACAGTAGTACGACGTGGCATCAGATGGCTTCCTGCTTTCCGTCCAAGAGTCCTTGCATGTTGGCTATTTTGAAGCTCACCCAAGCCCAGCTGAGCCCTCATCAACTCCACCCCCAGAAAAAAGAACGAGGCGTAAATTAAATAAATGCAACCTACTTGCGTACAAAGCAGATCTCTTGGTCGATTGCAAAACCTCTTGTGATAAGATCATGTGATCCAGCGAAAACCATAGCTGGAACAGTCAAGCGCTATTGCTACTGGAATTCCTCCAGGTACTTACTAACGCATGAGGAGAGAAAAGGCTGTTGCTAACACTAGTAAGCAAAATTCACCTTCATTGGAGTTTGTCAACCTGGGTTCATTATTATGTGACTTGGTCGTTTGAACTGATGCTACTTCTCCATAGCTGATTGTCAACTCACCTGGGTGGATTGGTTGAGTGATTGTTCTAGGGGACTCTGATATAGGTTGTTATGGGGTCCCTGACGCTCTCTAAGTTTGATTGTTTTCTCGCATTACCCATCTTGGTAGCATCATCAGTGCTACCAAGGGAGGGAGGTTTGTTCTCTGTTTACATATAAGTGTCGGTGGGAGTGTTCTTGGTAGATCCTGAATTTGGCTGTTGTTTACTGTTAGATTGTTTGTCTGGATTGTTGTTACCAGTAGTGGGTTTCAAATCCTGGCGCTACCTATTCGCTATCGAACTGGTAGCCTCCCACCCCTGCCGCTACCAGTTTGCCTGAACCAGAGCAAACCGGTAGCAACCCACCACTGGTTGTTATCTAATTGGCGTATTGCTTCCCACTTGATTTCCAATGATGTGAGTTGCTATCGAGTCCTCATGAGTGCACTCCTTACATTAAAATAAAATACTGAGGTAAATTTTCCCTTAAATTATATCAATTGGCTTTAAAGGCACTTGTGTACCATTTAAAGGGCTATAAAATACAGAGAAGATGAAAGGCTGGGAGATTTGAGAGCAAGGATATTTAGGGCAGAGTTGGGGAACTGGAGATAAATGCAAGGCAGAACTGAAATCATAATATTCACCAGAGAATGCCTTATGTGGATGGATCTGCGCAATAAAAATAGTAGATTTCGAAGCAACAATTCCCATCACATATGCTCATCTGCTACATATGTTCAACTTCATTAAATGTTCCCCAAATGTTCATTTCTTTTTGCTAAAGGAAATGGACCTGAGGAAGATTTAGCTCAAGATTCTCCAAAGACAATATCGACACCCCAAGGAACCGATGACTATCCACCATTGTTTTTGACGCTAATATTGTTCATAGTACAATTAAAGTACTATTTATTAAATTGGTTTCATATAATGAATATTTGGAGGTCAATGAACAATCTGACACATCATGAAGGGGTTGATGAGCTGAAGTGTTTGGGGACCCCTGATTTAGATGAATTTGAGAAGAATAGGCACTGGTGCTCCTATGACATTATCTTCTAATAAAATAGAATCTGTATTACATCATCACAGAACAGGACAGAAACAGAACAGAATTACAAAGTTGGATTTTGGAGGACTTCTAGTCCAACCCTTTTCTCAAGCATTTGACCCTGTACCATTTCAGACAAATGATCATCCAATCTTTTCTTGAAAACCGCCAGTGATAGATCACCCACAACTTCTGGAGGCAAGTCGTTACACTGATTCATTGTTCTAATTGTCAGGAAATTTCTCCTTATTTCTAGGTTACTTCTCTCCTTCATTAGTTTCCACCCGTTGTTTCTTGTTCTGCCTTCAGGTGCTTTGGAGAATAATTTGACCCCTTCTTCTTTGTGGCAGCCCCTCAAATATTGGAACACTGCTAGCATGTCACCCTCAGTCGTTCTTTTCATTAAATTAGACATACACAATTCCTGCAACTCTTCTTTATTTTTAACCTCCAACCCCCTAATCATCTTGGTGGCTCTTCTCTGCACTCTTTCTAGAGTCTCAACATCTTTTTTATATTGTGGTGACCAAAACTGGAATATTTCAAGTGTGATATTACCCACCCAGGCATTGTAAAGTGGTATTTCACAGGATAATCTCCCCATTCAAAATGAGCAAAGAGGCTCAGACATTACGTTCCAATTGTTTTTAATTGAATTGTCTATATTTTTGTACATATTTCCAATGGTGGACAATAAATAACCCGTGAATGCTGTCTCCCACCCTTCCCGTCTCTCCTCAGAACACCGTTCTACATTATAAATAAAAAACTTTAGGACACATGTTCTCCCCCAGTGATTGTCAGTGGTTGACACACAACAAGTGCAGTGGAAATTTGTCCCAGCGTTGACTGAAGGGTTACATTTCAGAGATGGTTAGAGAGCAAGGAGCGATGGGTATATCATTGGGGGCGTTGCATATTTCAGTCTGATGATGCGGAACCATTATGAAAGCAAAAATATACCGTAGTGGCAAATGCTTTATTTTGTTCCTAATTTTGGTGTGCATTAGTACTCAACTTCAGAAGCGTATTAATGCACCCTCAGCAAAAGCGTTGAGTTCTGTGCTGATGAAGGTTAGTATTGTGTCCCCCTGGTCGCTATTTAGCTGCTATTTCCACACCAGGGTAGTTTTAATAGTTTAAATAGTTGAAGTTTTTTTTTATTGTCTATGAGTGGCCAATCACTCACCCAGCACCAACACTCTGTCCAAATCTTCCCTCCTGCACATCGCTTGCTCCAGAGGCTCCAGCTTCATGGCGATTCACCCTGATTGCCGTCCCCGCCCCCAGAGCTGGCAGCAGAGTCGGACAGTGAGGAGGTTGGGGAGGAACGTGGGCCAGTCCTGGGGGCTGAGGAAAGCTTAGGCAAGGGCTCTGCATCAGAGGCAGAGAAGGGGCCAAAACCATCTGATAGTCATGTGCAGCCTCCAGAGTCTGACCTCAGAGGCAGAAGAACAGCAGGAGCCTGCGCAGAGCTGCCAGATGACAAGAACAATTAAGAAAACAGGGTCGACTTGGGAGTAAGGCTTGGAGATGACTGGCCCCTCCCATAAGACATAAAAGAAGAGCGAACGGGACGTGAGCTTTTGCAGGAAGCAATTAGTTCATTTGGCCGATACAAGATTTGAAAGTTCTGTTTGTGACTCTGTGCCAAGTTTGGCCTTGCCCTGCATCTGGCAATTAGATCTCTGGCAGCGTTCCATGTGAGATATGTGGGTATTAATAACCTTCCTCTGAAAGACTGTTTATGAAGCCTTGCAGGCTGTAAATGAAAGTAATTTACAGCGGTATAAATAAAAGAGGTTTTGTGGGACTAAGGCTTTGCTCCATGCTTTCTAAGGAAGCCTACGTCAGAACAGCTTCTAGCAAGCAAATATTTTGCAACGTTTGATATTTTGCAGTATCAAAGAGCACAGGGAACCTGTGATTCAGGAAACGGTCTTACCATTGCTTAGCTAGAAAACTAGCAGGTTAACCAGTTCTCCAATAGTCTCTGAGAAACCTTTGCTTCCTTTTCTGCAATCATCTTTTCTTAGAGAAGATGAAATGTGTGACGAGGTCCCGTTTAATTGTCCTCTCAAACTTTTGAGAAGTCTACTCTAATTTGAGGGCAGAGGTTTTCCTTGGAATAGGTCTAGCTCCACCGCGAAAAGGCCAGCACGATTGTGCCTGGAGGCAGGGATGATTAAATCAATCTGCAACGTCCAGAAGATGACCTCTCACGTAAAAAGCTTGTCAGGAAGGAGAAAAGTCTTCATATTTGCTCAGAAGTGTGCTCTGCTAGCCTCAACAAAGCTTCAGGCAAAAAAATAAAAATGGTTTCCCCATCATTGTTCGCTACGGAGACAATTTTATACGGTGAAAATTCTAGAGGAAGGATTTAAGTCAAAAGAAGAATTTAAACTCAAGCAGGAGCTAGGAAGGGGATCCCTTTAAAAGAACCTGGACAACCGTAGTGGGTTCTGGGGAAAAAAAACGTGATTTCTCATGCATGTTCTTTATTTGTTTTCTGGTGAAAAGGCAACTGGGATTGTAGTCAATCCACAATTTATCTTCCAGCTGTTTTTATTTGGGTCAGAGGGACTACCGACGACACTGGATTCTTGGGAAAAGAAAAGATATCCAGAAACAGCTCTGCTTGATCCCAAAGAGATCAGACAATGCATCTTTCTCAAAGGGTGGAGCTCTCGCCTCACAATCCGGAGGCTGTGAGTTCGATCCTAGGTGGAGGCAGATATTTCTCTCTCTGGGCACAATGAGAATATATCTGCCGAACAAAACTCCGCATTGGTGACAAGAAGGGCATCTGGCCATTAAAACACTCTGCTAGCTCCATTCAGTTGCCCAGACTCCACCCCACCAGGGATTATGGGGTCGTTAAAAGATGATGAAGAATGCATCAACCGGCCAGGGAAGATTGGATTTGATCTTCTAAAATGCAAAGGCACCTGTCCTTCTGGAACAAAAACCATGTCCCCTCTCTCTTACTCTCTCTTCCCACCCAGCTCACCTTGTCCTGGTCTGCAGACTGGGGAGGCAATAAGAAATGTTAATGGAGAAACAGACCTTGCCGAGTTGCATGTCATTCATAAAACGGTGGACGAGAAATGCTTTACAAACCCATCTGCATCCTCAAAGTTTCAAACATGATAGTGACGGACCAGAAGGGTTTCCAGATTTGAACTGTCTCGTTTCTTTGGGCTCAAAGGGCAAGTGTGAAGTTTTGGACTCTACACCTCACCGGTCTCACTGGTCAAATTGCAGGACAAAGAACATGGAATTGCCCGGCATCCTAGTGGACTTTCTTCAGTCACAGAAAGTGATGGGGCTTGGTTGCCACTTGATCTTCCATCATTGCAGAGTAGGACACTGGAATCTGCCTCACATTTGGTAGTATGACTGTAGTAAGGTTCCATGACGTGCCTGAATTCTAGTGGGACATTGAGGGGAAGGACTTCGGCTTTGATTACAGCTCCCAGGTGGGTCTCAGAAGAGGAATTTTGGATGTTCTTGGAATGGCTCATCTTGATCAGCAGGTCAATGGTTTTGTTCTGTGTCTCAAGGAAACAATCAGATACCTTTTCTAGATCAGCTTCACCCACCTCCAAACCTTTATTGGTGGAACCCAGGTCTTTGCCTTGGACTTTCTCTCCCTGGATGCCAACCTTGGATTCTTTCTTGTCTTGGTGTCCTTTCTCTGGATTCTTTGAAGATCTTTTCACTGAGAGATCCAAAGGACCTTCACTGAACTTGTTTGCCTTCTCTAATGCCTGGTGGATATGGAAAAGTTCCTGCCGGATTTTGACCAACTGGTCTCTAAGTTGCTTCTGGGCGGGACTGTCTTCTTTTGCCAAATGTGAGAGCTTCTTCTCCACCTCCTGGTACTCTTCTAAGGTTTTTGACAAGTCCCCAATGAGCACTGTAGTCATCTCTTGGTCCCTTGGACCCACAGTTATGACTTGATCATTGCTTGGCTTTAAAAAGGGCTGGTCTGAAGCTGTAATTATCTCAGAGCTCCCAGTTTTCTCCTGGCCTTCAGAGAGGTAGTCATGAAGTTCTACCTGCCAGTGGTCCATGGTCTTTGAAGCTCGCATTGGTGTAACTTGCAAACCACTGCTGGGAGAAGGGGAAAAAAAGCAGGAAACTATTAATAAAATAGAACAAATTGTTGAAGGAGTGTGCATGGTCCACTATCTAATCATGATTTAAGCTCTCTTTCCTCGTCTCATATTGTAGTATACAGAGCAAGAGCAGAGTAAAACCTGCAATCAATACAGGCTGGTAATTACACACCACAGAAGCCCAATTCTTATATTCTGAACATTTCGCATACTACACAAATCAAAGCAGAAACCACATGATCATCATTTGAACAAGAGTCCATGACTTCCCTAAAAGCCAGGAGATTTAGTTAGCACAGGAGAAGACACCAAGGTGGGGCAGGAAGTGGGAGGAAGGTATGGCTTCACCATTCCCCAGGACATTCATTGAGTTAATGCCATTACCAAGTTAATCCATCTCCATCAAGCCACCAACAAGGCCAACAAGGAGAACTAATCAGTCAATTCTGAAGGAAATCAACCCTGACTGTCCTTTGGAAGCACAGATACGGAAGCTGAAGCTCAAAAAACTTTGGCCACCAAATGAGAAAAGTGTCAACCTGGAAAATGACTTAAGTGGAAGACATGCTTACTTCTGCTTCGTTTCTTGGTTACCATTCAAGCGGGGGGAGCATGGGGGGAGGGACTCAGGAATGTGGTGCCTCAGCAGGCTAGTCACAACATCTCCCAGCTGGTATGTGAACTAAGGTCATTTCAACGGACATTTGTTGAAGTTGTGTTGGAACCTACATCTGGACTTATGGTATTGGCCCATGTGACCTGAGTAATGGTGGGTTTCAAATTTTTTTACTACTAGTTCTGTGGGCATGGCTTGGTGGGCGTGGCATGGCATGGCATGACTTGGTGGGCGTGGCTTGGTGGTCATGACAGGGAAAGGATACTATAAAATCTCCATTCCCACCCCACTCCAGGGGAAGGATACTGCAAAATCCCCATTTCCTCCCGATCAGCTGGGACTTGGGAGGCAGAGAAGAGTTGAGGGCAAGGCCAATCAGAATTTTTACTATCGGTTCTCTGAACTACTCAAAATTTCCGCTACTGGTTCTCCAGAATTGATCAGAACCTGCTGAAACCCACCTCTGGGCCTGAGGGACAAAGTGGGTGGGTGGGGAGGTCTTATTCTTTTGCACGGGAATAATTTAGATGTCAAGCCTGAATTTGATTGGGATGTGGGATTGTTTGTATCCTTGGGCATTTTGGCATGAATTCAGTTTGACACAGTTTGGAGCTGGAAGGGAATGGAGCCTTCAGTCAAAGCATCATTCCTAGCTGATGAGTCATCCACAGTCCAATGTCTGGGTGACCAGAGGAGGAGAAGGTGGAGAGATGTCACCGAGCAACCAGCTCCCATCTTGGTTGGACCATGTGACTGATTGTTCTGAAAACTTGAGAAGCTGAAACTTATATTGGAGTGAAAAGCCTGGAAACTTTAGTACAGGCTTTTCACCATTAGTGCCAAGATGGTGTATCTAAATAAATTTGTTATTTGAGGAAAAGCCATGCCTCGGAGTTTGATTTGTGATGGGTGCATTACTTGAACCTAAACAAAGTGTCAGAGTCCTGGCTCCCCGAGTTCACTACTGGGAATGATGACAAAGAGAGGACTCGTTGAAGAAGATCCTCATGTTGGGAAGATGGAAGGCAAAAGGAGAAGGGGACAGCAGAGGATGAGATGCTTAGATAGTGTCAGGGATGGGCTGCTGGGGTTCGCAGGGGTTTGGGAGAACCTCTAGCTAAGATTCTGTGCAGTTTGGAGAACCCCACTCCTGGCTGGCCCCATCCATCTCTCCCATCCCCATGCAGCCTGTTTTGGATGCAAGTAAGTGCAGGGCGCACATGGAGGCTTGGAGAGGGCAAAAAACAGGCCTACTGGAAGTTCAGGAAGGTAGGAAATGGGCCTGTTTTTGGCCTCCAGAGGGCCTCCAGAGTCATTTTTGCCCTCCTGGAGGCTCAAAAAAAGCCTCCAGAGCCCAGGGAGGGTAAAAACACTGCCCCCCCATGGTGCAGAAGGCCAACTAGGCCATGCCCACCATGGCCACGCCCACCCAGCAACCAGGCAGAGAACCCCTTGCTAAAATTTTTGAAGCCCACCCCTGGATAGTGTCATCAACACAATGAATATAAGTTTGAGCAAACTTTGGGAGATGGGCAGACAGGTGGGCCTGGTTTGTTATGATCCATGGGGGTCATGAAAAGTCAAACACAACTCTTAGCAACTGAACAGCAACAAATGAATGGAGAAACAGGGTACCTCATACCTGGGTGGATAGGTCTCTTTTTCTGATATTGTCATATCGGGGCTTGTCAAGTCAAGGCCGCTCTTTGCAAACTTCCTCTTCAGGTTACTTGGGGTGATCCCACCATTGTCCAAACCAGCAGTTCCATGGATCTCTGTTTTCTTGAGGCTGTTGGGGAGAACAGCAGCCCCCTCTTTGATGCCCAGCAGACCTTGGTAAGCCTCAGGAGATGACTTCCTGCAGAGCTGGCCAGCGGCCAGCAAGGAATAGCTTTCCCTTTCATGGATCAGCCATTTCTTCTCTTCCTCCTGCAGTAGCAATCTTTTGTGGCCCTGCTCAGGAAGAGGCTCTTCACGGAAACCTTTTGCCCAAGGAAGGCCGGTTTTAAGCACCGGGACTTTCAACACACCTCCCTTTGAGGGGTCCGTGGGAGTCTGGGGCTGGAGTGGAGCAGGTACGGCCGTGGCAGGCAGTTGTTGAGTATCCGGCTTGGCAGCGGCCATCTTGTTTTCTGCCGAAGTGAAGGAATGCTCAAAAAGCAGAGGGTAGTAGAAGCGTGGGAGGAAAGTGGACCTCTCAGGGTTCTGCAAGGGTTGTAAATGAGCCGAATGGGGATGCATCAGCTGGGCAGTGGAGGCCAGGAAAGGGAATTGGGCCAAGTGGGAATGAGAAGCAGCTCCACTGGTCACTGAAGGGCTGAAATAGGAGAACAGGTTGGGAGCCAGCGGGTAGTTAATCCCTAGCAGAGAGAAGTTGAGGCCTTGAGATTCGTGGAAGTCCCCGTAAGCTGGAGGAGGGTAACAAGGGATGACGTTGCCGTCGGTGCATGGAGTCAGAACCCCACTGGTGCTTCTCCGTTGCCCATTGGCCACCAGCTTCCATTGCTCCATGAAGACCCCACTGCTTCCTGAACATTTGGAGGGCATTTTGCAATGCTTTGGTTTGGGGTTCAGCTCCATAGAGGGCATCTCCTTTCCTTTGGCCATGTGTTTCTTCAAGGAGAAAACATCTGTGATGATGAAGTCAGGAGTGGGGTCTTTAGAGGCCTTGTCCTGCTTGTTTTTCAGCTGAAAAAGAAGAGTGTTGACATCGGGTTCGGTGGTCTCCCCGGTGGAGAGGGTCCCCTTGACCGTCTCCTTCTTCTCAGCTGTGTCTACCTCCTGCAAGAACCTAGATAACTCTTCTTCTTCCACCTCCTCCTCCTCCTCCTCTTCTTCTTGGAACTGGTTGGTTTCGTCGCTCATCCTTTCCAAGGCGGCCGTGTCTTCTGTCGTCTTGCCTTCTCCACCATCTTGGTCTGCTTCATGCTTGGAGTGAGTGACCTCCATCCCCATCGTGTCGTAGGTCTCGGATTCCTCCTGCCTCCCCCGGATCCGAGACGTCTCTGTGGCTTGCAAGAGCCGGAGTTCTGGATGGAGGAGGCCCCCTTTCTTGTAAGGCCAATCCGATTCGATTAGCAGAGACAAGGAATTCTTACAGAGGCTGTACTTCATGTGGTTGTAGAGATGTGATTTCTCCATGCAAGTGAATGGGCACTGGAAACACTTGTAATTATACGGTTTCCCCCAGGGACGCGGGATGTAATGGGGCTTCTTAGGTTTGCGCTCCTTCAGCTTGTAGACTGGAGCCAGTTTACAGCCTGCTTCATCCTTTGACATGGCTGCTTTCAACCGACCCAAACACCAGGGGGATCCGTTGCTGGGCACCAGGCATTCACCACTTCTCCCCAGCGTGCTCTGACCTTTTCCGCTTACTCTGAAAAGAGAGAAATCGAAAGGGTGCATTTAAAGCAGGATAAATGCATTTGCTCCAAACTGCAGCCATCTGAAACCACATGTGCCAGTGGTATAGGGGTTTAGGTCTATGTTTCTCAACTTTTGCACGCAACGCAATCATTTTGCTCGTAACCCAGTTTGTGTCCAGTGCAAACCGTGCCCTTCTTATGTAATCCCCCCCCTCAAATGAAGTTATTTGTTCCTCAACTTTGGCCATTTAAAGATGTGTGGACTTCAACTCCCAGAATACCCTAGCCAGCCATGGAATATAGGCTGCTCATGACTGAACGTCTCTAGAGATTCTCAGGCATCCAGGTAGCGATTCCAATTGCGAACCGGTAGTAAAGGTAAGTAGAACCCACTCCTGACAGTAGTCCTCAATTTATGGCCATGACTAAGACTAGAATTTTGGTTGCTAAGCAAGTTGGTTGTTAAGCTACGTGTGCCCAATTATATGACCTTTTGCTATAGTTGTGAAGCGAATCATTGCAACTATTAAGGGAATTACATGGCAGTTAAGCCAATCTAAAATCAAGTCTAAATGCTATTGCTATTTTCCTTCCTTCCTTCCTTCCTTCCTTCCTTCCTTCCTTCCTTCCTTCCTTCCTTCCTCCCTCCCTCCCTCCCTCCCTCCCTCCCTCCCTCCCTTCCTTCCTTCCTCTCTTATTCCCTTTCTTCTTCTCACTTACTGAATGAAGTAACCTTGTTGCTGGTATCCTTGAGATTTATACTGACTGTTTCCTAATACGATTTGATTGCTTACTTGTTCCCTATGACTATCATTAAGTGTTGTACTTTATGATTCTTGATGAATGCATCTTTTCTTTTATGTACACTGACAGCGTATGCACCAGGACAAATTTCTTGTGTGTTTCCAATCACACTTGGCCAATACAGAATTCTATTCTGTTCTATCCTTCCTGGTGGCACAGTGGTTAGGATGCAGTATCACAGTCTCACTCTGCCAACTGCCAGAGGTTTGATCATGTCAGGCTCAAGGTTGATTCAGTCTCCCACCTTTCCGAGGTTGGTAAAATGAGGACCCAGATGGTTGAGGGGGTGATAGGCTGACATTGTAAACTGCCCAAAGAATGCCATAAAGCATTATGGGACGGTATATAACATCTAAATCAGGGGTGGGTTCTAAATTTTTTTACTACTGGTTCTGTGGGCATGGCTTATTTTGTGGGCGTGGCTTGATGGTCATGTGACAATTCTTTAGGATTTAGCAGAGGCACTGGTCTACCAGGCTTTTAACTATTTGCAGAGCTGTACCGGTCTACTTATTTGTTTTTGGAGGCCCTGGTCTACCACCAAACTGCCTTTTACCACTGATCAGCTGTAGGGCGGCCCTTTGAAGCCCCACAGCAAGAGTTTAAACAGTTTTTTTCCTTCTAGCCAATCAGCTGGGACTCAGGAGGCAGCAATAGATTAGGGGTGGGGCCAAATATCCAAGGAGCCTGGATAGCTCAACAGACTAAAAGCCTGTTATTAACATTCAGCTGTCTGCAATTATTGCAAGTTCGAATCTCCCCAAGCTCAAGGTTGACTCAGCCTTCCATCCTTTCTAAGGTAGGTAGGTGAATTGAGGACCCAGTTTGTGGGGGCAATAAGCTGACTTTGTATAAAATATACAAAAGTATGAAGGCTACTGCTTAACGCATTGTAAGCCGCCCTGAGTCTCCGGAGAAGGGCGGCATATAAATCTAATTTTTTAAAAAAAGGTAAGAATAACACAGGGGGAGGGAAGGGCAGAACCGGTTCAGTGATGTCATATCATCACCATTATTGGCTCAGCTGAACCGGACCGAACCGGGAGGAACCCACCACTGGTCTAAATGCTCATTGCTATCTGTATGTGACCATTCCTTAACTCAGCCAAACCAGGGTCTTTAAAAGCAACATCTGATCTTCCTCTTTCTCTCCCGCGTTCCCTTCCTTTTCCACTCATGCAACTCCCTTTTTATTGTAACCCCCCTGAAGGCAGGAGCTTGCTTGTTCTCGGGGAAGCCGCCCCGGGCATCCTTTGAATTAAACAGCAGGGTTAAAGGCCATTAAGTACAACAAAAGAATTGGGAAAAAAAAACGCCCATTAAAAGCAACAAAAGAATGAAGAATGAACTTTCCTCCATAGCCAGTGAAGGTGATCGGGCTCCTGTTTTGCACCCCTGCTTGGGCTTATCTCGGACACTTGCTCAATGTCTGCGAGGCAAGCGCTTGGCTGGGTGGGGGGGGGGGGAATGTCTCTGTCCACCATGTCAATTTCAATCAGCTTTTCCTTTGGGTAAGGCTGTTGAACTTGGTTTGTCAAAGGCAAGCATTGACTAAAGAAAGAAAGAGAGAAAGAGAGAAAGAAAAAAGGAAAGGAAAGAAGGAAGGAAGGAAGGAAGGAAGGAAGGAAGGAAGGAAGGAAGAAAGAGAAAGAAAGAAAGAAAGAAAGAAAGAAAGAAAGAAAGAAAGAAAGAAAGAAAAGAAAAGAAAAAAGAAAAGAGAAAAGAAAAGGAATAGGAATCTATCAAATTTACAGCACATTTTTCTAAACCTTTTACAGAAACTGTTCAGCTAATGTCATCTTTGCAAACGGGTTCACGCATTCCGGCTTTTCTATGAATGGACAGCTTGCGTTTCCTAGGGAGGTTTGCAGCACTCATCATAGCGGGCTTTCGTCTAATGTTTGTAAAAATCTCCTTTGAGCCAAATTCATCCCCCGTGACTTTTTGGGTTTTCTTGGCAGAGCATGGAAAAGGTGCATCACCTTTTCTGGAGTGTTCTATTCCCCCCCCCCCCCAACTTTTTGTCTAACCTACAATGTTGAGAGTCCCTCGTGGTCTCTTCAGGCAAGTTCAGCTTTTGGTCAACCAGATGCACAGTTTGCAAAAGTATTGATTTCCCGTGACAATTGTTTTTTGGTTTATGACTTGCCTAGGACCTGCAGAATTAGCAAAGTTTATACTCAACTCCGGAGTTCAACCCTGACTGCTCTTTAGAAGGCCAGATCCTGAAGAGGAAACTCAAATATTTTGGCCACCTAATGAGAAGGAAGGACTCCCTGGAGAAGAGCCTATTGCTGGGAACGATGGAGGGCAAAAGAAGAAGGGGACAACAGAGACCGAGGTGGCTGGATGGAGTCACTGAAGCAGTCGGCGTGAGCTTAAATGGACTCCAGAGGATGGTAGAGGACAGGAAGGCCTGGAGGAATGTTGTCCATGGGGTCGCGATGGGTCAGACACGACTTTGTAACTAACAACAAATACTCAACTCCAAATGAATGCACAGGTGATCCTCAACATACTACGATAATTGAGCCTGGCGATTATGGTTGTCAGTCATGATGGTTGTGTAAAGCAAATCATGTGACCGACCAGATTTTACAACCCTTTTGGGGAAATATTTGTTATGCAAACATGGCACTTGTAAAGCCAAGCCCATTGTTTGCTTAAGGGCTGGATTTTGCTGGAAAACTGGAGGCAAAAATGTCATGAATTAAATGCTGCAAATGGCCGTCAATGTAGACCGATTGCCCAGCGCCCAAAATGCAGTCATGTGACTGCATTGTGTGTGTGTGTGTGTGTGTGTGTGTGTGTGTTTGTATCAGCTTTCAAAACTTCGGAATCAGATCATCAGTAGCTTCTGAAGGGTCTGTTACTTTGAACAGGCTGTTTCCGGTCTCCAGAGGGCCTCCGGAGAGGGAGGGGGGAACGTTTTTGCCCTAGAAAGGCTCTGGAGCCTGGGGAGAGCAAAAAATGAGTCCCACCGGAAGTCAGGAAATAGCCCATTCGAAGTAACAGATGGGGTCAGGGTGAAATCCAGCAGGTTCTGACAGGTTCTGGAGAACCGGTAGCGGAAATTTTGAGTAGTTCAGAGAACTGGCAAATACCACCTCTGACTGGCCCCAGAGTGGGGAGGGAATGGGGATTTTGCAGTATCCTTCCCCGGCCACACCCACCAAGCCACACCCACAGAACCGGTAGTAAAAAAAATTGTATTTCACCACTGGACAGGTCCACTGGAAGTCGGCAAACAGGCCATTTCTGGCCTCTGGAGGGCCTCCGGGGGTGTGGGAGGTCATTTTCACCCTCCCCAGGTTCCTAGAAAACCTCTGGAGACTGGGGAGGTTGAAAAACGGGCCTACCAGGCCCACCGTGCCATCGTGTGCCAAAAGCAGGGAGAGCATGGGGGGGGGAGACAGAATTAAGGGTGTGGGCATGCACGCGCGCAATTCCCCTGTGCTCCCCCCGCTTTTGGCACGCGATGGCAAAAAGGTTAGCCATCATGGTGTAGGGGCTCCTGATTGGACAGGGGGTTGGATTAGATGATCTACAAGGTCCTTTCCAACTCTGATAATCTGTTAAACCCTATACCAGTGATGGCTAACCTGTTCGCTATCGAGTGCCAAAATCGGGGCGAGTGTGGGGAAAGTGACACACATGTGTGCCCACATCCATAATTTTATGCGCCCCCCCATGCTCCCCTTGCTTTTGGCACGTGATGGCTCTGTGGGCCTGGTAAGCCCATCTTTCACTCTCCCCAGGCTCCAGAGCCTTTCTAGGAGCCTGGGGAGGGCAAAAACGGCCTTCCCCACCCCTTCAGAGGCCCTCCAGAGTGTTTCCTGACTTCTGGTGGGCCCAGAAGGTCTGAAAATCAACTGGCCGGCGCACGCATGCGTGCCGGAGCTGAGCTCGCGTGCCCACCAATATGGCTCCGTGTGCCACCTGTGGCACTCATGCCATAGTTTCGCCATCACGGCCCTATACCATTTCAGACGAACGGTTGTCCAGTCCCTTTTTGAAAGTCTGCTTGTTTGATCACACAGCACCAAAAAGTAGATGCAAGAGGCAAAATTGAGGCCCTGGAGCAGACCTGACACTTTTAAGAGTTGCTCCTTTGCTCTGCACAGCCTGAGAAGTGAAATCTGGGGCGATTCTGCCCCAAACAGAACCTCCCAGATTCAAAACAGGTGTCAGGAAGCTTGCTTGGTAAATCACTCTCCCAACAGCAGATATTCTGAGTCTGTAGCTTTTCTCCACCTGCCATAACGCGTTATTTCCGGCAGGTGAAGGAGACAAAGCATTTTGGGGACGTGTCCGGGGGGCCCAATGCCACATCGGTGCTTCTGCACCTGTGCAGGGGAATTGCAGGATCCCTTTGCCACGAGCGGCCTCGGGATAGGGGGCAAAGGAGGGCCAGGGAGCCAGGAAGTGGAAGCAGAGATGAACCAGGAGGGATGAACTGCACAAGCTAACAACCTGTCCCCTAAGTTGTCATCGTGGGGAGGTTGCAGTGCCTGCGCCACGCTACTTATCCAATTGCTTAATGCACACAGTGTTTCCAAGCGTATTGCTTGTCTCAACCCCCCCCACCAACGCTGCACTCATGAATATCAAAGGGACCCATTTATCTATAAAAACCTAAACTCAAGTAATCATTGTCTTTTGTCTTTTTTGCTTTCTTTTCTTTTCCTTTCCTTTCCTTTCCTTTCCTTCCCACCCCTTCCCTTCCTTCTTTCTTCCTTTCCTTCTCTTTTCCTTTCCTTCTCTCTTCCTCTCTCCTCTCCTCTCCTCTCCTCTCCCGTCCCGTCCCGTCCCGTCCCGTCCCGTCCCGTCCCGTCCCATCCCTTCCCTTCCCCTTTCCTTTCCTTTCCTTTCCTTTCCTTTCCTTTCCTTTCCTTTCCTTTCCTTTCCTTTCCTTTCCCTTTCCCTTTCCCTTTTCCCTTCCCTTCCTTTCCTTTCCTTTCCTTTCCTTTCCTTTCCCTTTTCCCTTCCCTTCCTTTCTTTTCTTTTCCTTTCCTTTCCTTTCCTTTTTCCCTTCTCTTCCTTTCCTTCTCTCTTCCTTTCCTTTCCTTTCCTTTCCTTTCCTTTCCTTTCCTTTCCTTTCCTTTCCTTTCCTTTCCTTTCCTTTCACTTCCCTACTCTCCTTTCCTCTCCCTCCCTCCTTTTTTTTTTGAAGACCAACAAATGAACTCATGTTTTGCAGACGACAAGACAAGCATACACGGGCAAGCATACATCTGTATACTGACTGAGGAATTCTGGGCAATGAAGTCCATATATCTTAACATTGCCAAGGTGAGGAAACACTGTTTTATCTAGAGGACCCCATATGTTTTGTCTGGTCCTAACCGGACACTAGATGTCACTAGATGTCTTCAGCGTCTTCAATGCCGAAGGCGCAGGGAACGCTGTGACCTTCCCACCAAAGGTGGTCCCTATTTTTCTACTTGCATTTTTTAGCTGCTTTTGAACTGCTAGGTTGGCAGCAACGGGGACAAGTAACGGGAGCTCACCCGTTACACGGTGCTAGGGATTCGAACCGCTGAACTGCCGGCCTTTTGATCAACAACTCAGTGTCTTAGCCACTGAGCCACCGTGTCCCTGAACATGGATTAGAGGAGAACTATTAATCCTATTAAATAGGAAGGATTTTTCTAACTGCTGAAAGAAAATGGTATATATAGCATCTTTAATTCGTTTTTTTTTCCTTCTGCTATCTTCTGCCTTCTGCCCTTTTTTCTTTTATCTTTTCTTTTTAAAACTCTTTTATTTTCATATTTATTTTTTTAACTCTGAAAAAAAATTCAAATTAAAAAAAAAATCCACAGGAATGCAGGTCTCCTCACATCAGTGGGGAGACCTGGTCTTGGCACTAACCAACTGAATCCCGTAGTAGCTGCTCCTCACATGAATTTTCTTTTCTTCAGATTCTTGGTTTTCAAAGCAAGCTCAAGCTGGAGGCTCTTCAAATGAAGGATGCTTTCAAAGAAGCCCCATCCTTTATAAAGTAGGACACGGGGCTAACCTGCAAGAGAAGGTAAGAAGGTAGGTTCTGTTGGACTAAATTAACTCCTGTAGTTTCTACACAGTGATCTTCAGGTGCTCTTTGGTATTGTAGCCAATCAATACAAAAGTTGCAATGGTGCTTATAGGTCAGAGGTGGATTTTAGCAGGTTCTGACCAGTTCTGGAGAACCGGTAGCAGAAATTTTGAGTCGTTCGGAGAACCGGTAGTAAAAATTCTGACTGGCCCCGCCCCCATCTATTCTCTGCCTTCCAAGTCCCAGCTGATCGGGAGGAAATGGGGATTTTGCAGTAACCTTCCCCTGGATTGGGGAGGGAATGGAGATTTTGCAGTATACTTCCCAAGCCACGTCACCAAGCCACGCCCACCAAGCCATTCCACGCCCATCAAGCCACACCCACAGAACCGGTAGTAAAAAATGTTGAAACCCATCACTGTTATAGGCCTTCCCCATCTCCAAAACAGGAAGTTCAGAAGCCTCCTGAAGTTAGACAAGAGCATCAAAGGAAGCCTTTGTTAGCATGGGTGCTAACACACGTCAGATGTTATTACAGCTGCCCCATCACTGGAGGTTTTTAAGGAAGAGATTTAGACAATCATTGATCTAAAAGGACAGGGTCTCCTGATTAAGAAGAGAGTTGGACTGGAAGACCTCCAAGGTCCCTTCCAACTTATTCTGTTACTTCTGTTATCTTGCTTGTATCTTTCAAGTTATATTGCTTTTATTTGTTTCTTAGTACGATTTAATAGCTTATTAGTCACCCTGACTAAGTGTTGTATCTTTTTATTCTTGATGAATGTATTTTATTCTCCTTATGTACAGTGAGAGCGTATGCACCAAAGGCAAATTCCTTGTGTGACCAATCACACTTGGCCAGTAAATAATTCTATTCTATTCTATTCTATTCTATTCTATTCTATTCTATTCTATTCTATTCTATTCTATTCTATTCTATTCTATTCTATTCTATTCCCATTCCCATTCCTTTTCCATATTCTATTCTATTCCATTCCATTCCATTCCCATTCCTTTTTCATATTCTATTCTATTCTATTCCATTGCATTGCATTCCGATTCCTTTTCCATATTCTGTTCTGTTCCGTTCCGTTCCGTTCCGTTCCGTTCCGTTCCGTTCCTTTCCACTCCACTCCATTCCATTCCATTCCATTCCATTCCATTCCATTCCATTTCCATTCCCATTCCCATTCCCATTCCCATTCCCATTCCCATTCCCATTCCCATTCCCATTCCTATTCCTATTCCTATTCCTATTCCTATTCCTTTTCCATATTCTATTCTATTCTATTCTATTCTATTCTATTCTATTCTATTCTATTCTATTCTATTCTATTCTATTCCGAAGCCTGGAGGGAAGGCAACATTGTGTTACCTGCATCTGTCAATAAGTTAAAGGAACAGGAGCTGGTAAACAAATCTCGAGATTTAAGATTAAGTTAAAGGTTGTGGGTTCTAGTCGTGCCTTAAATGTCTTCTCTGCCTGCCCCCAAATTTTCTTCTGACAGCATCAATGGGAAGAAGCATCAATGAACTGAGAAAATCTTTCTCTGGCTTCCATGATTTTTGCGCTGAGGACTTGAGCAACGTTAGTTTCTAAAAACGTTGGGTTCCCTCCACCCCTTTGATGAAAAGGGAATCCATTTGATCCCTTTTTCAGAACAACTGACTTGTTGTTTTGCATTTTCCCCTCCCCTAGATTTTGAGCTGGTTTTATTGTTGGGAGGAAGACGGGATGCTTTCAAGCAGGAGTTCCCCAACCCCTGGCTGGTGGACTGGGACTTGGCTGCAGCATGCCACAAACAAGATGTTTTGATCCAGCCTTAACAGAAACAAGAAACAGACTCCTCGTCATGAAAATTCCCCTCTTTATTTACCTCTTGTGAATTAATGGCATTCACCAACCTAAAAGTCCAAGCAAGAGTCCTGCAAGGAGTTAAATACAGCTCATCTGTCTGGAACCAGCACTGTATATTGGACATCAATACAATTGAGTGTGTCCAGAAATATTTCACGAGAAATATCCTCCACTCCTCTGCTTGTAACAAAATACTGTACGTTATGCCACCAGACTTAAAATTCTGGGCTTAGAAAATTTAGAACTACGGCGCCTTCGGTCTGACCTAAGCGTAGCTCATAAAATCATCTGCTACGATTTTCTACCTGTCGATGACTACTTCAGCTCCAACCACAGCAATACACGAGCACACAATAGATACAAACTTAAAGTGAACTGTCTCCAGACTCGATTGCAGAAAATACGACTTCAGTAACAGAGTTGTTAATGCCTGGAATGCACTACCAGATTCTGTGGTCTCATCCCAAAACCCCCAAAACTTTAACCTAAAACTGTCTATGTTTTTTTAAATTATTATTTGATTTATATGCCACCCTTCTCCGGAGACTCAGGGCGGCTTACAATGCGTTAAGCAATAGCCTTCATACTTTTGTATATTTATACAAAGTCAGCTTATTGCCAACACAAATTGGATCATCAATTTACCTACCTTAGAAAGGATGGAAGGCTGAGTCAACCTTGAGCCTGATGAGATTCGAACTTACAGTAATTGCAGACAGCTGGTGTTAGTTACAATGCTTTTAGTCTGCTAAGCTATCCAGGCTCTATTGATCTCACCCCATTCCTAAGAGGTCTGTAAGGGGTGTGCATAAGAGCACCAGCGTGCCCTCCGTCCCTGTTCTAATATTCCTTTTAATTGTATTCATTTTATGTATTCAATCCATGCTTATACTTCTATATATTATCTAACATGTACTCGACAAAATAAAAATAAATAAATATAAAAATAAAAACAGACCTTATCAGTTCCTAATCTGGCTAAATCAGTTTATCAGGCTAAAACATACAAAGAACGGTTGCAGGAACTGGGCATGTCTAGTTTAATGAAAAGAAGGACTAGGGGAGACATGATAGCAGTCTTCCAATATCTCAGAGGCTGCCCCAAAGAAGAGGGAGTCAAGCTATTCTCCAAAGCACCAGAGGACAAGAAGCAACGGGTGGAAACTCATCAAGGAGAGAAGCAACTTAGAACTAAGGAGAAATTTCCTGACAGTTAGAACAATGAATCAGTGGAACGACTGGCCTCCAGAAGTTGTGAATGCTCCAACACTGGAAGTTTTAAAGAAGAGGTTGGACAACCATTAGTCTGAAATGGTGTAGGGTTTCCTGCCTAAGCAGGGGGTTGGACTAGAAGACCTCCAAGGTCCCTTCCAACTCTGTTACTGTACTCATGTACCCTTCCAACTCTGTTATTCTATTATATGACTATCACCAACAGCAGCAGCTTTAAGGAAGGCATATTGAATATTTATTTTTAATTCTATCAATAATGTCAGGAATGAATTGCTGACGCTCTTCTCTTCCCTATAGCTGCAGAGTAGTAAAGGAAGGGATTCCTCCCCACCCCTTGTTGACCTTCACTTGCCCAAACTGGCATTAGTGCAACCCATCCAGGGCTGCCCAAGTAATAACAGCTTGGTGCAATAAAGGACTTTTCAGCCAGTCCAGGAAGAAACGCTTGCTGAGCTCAACCTTTGCGCCGAACAGCTTGGGAGAAAAGATGCCCAAGGAGGAAACCAATGGGAAGATGGCCAGATGATACCATCAGGACAAGGATGGTGGCAGCTGTAGGCCTGGGGAGAAAAGGAGGAGGAGGAGGAGAAACAGTGTATGCAAGGATGAAAGTTTACAACCAGTAGATCACTTAAGGGTGAAGGAGTTACACTTGGCAGGGAGTAGAAAGAACTATAGAGATGACCTTGGAGAAAGAATCTACAAGCTGTTGGTGCAGAAGAAACATGTTTTAAGACCCGAGAGAAACTACACACAGTCCTTGACTTATGACTCAATGAACATTTTTTCTTTTACTTTTAAAAGCATTTTTTCGGCCGAAGAGGTTATAGAAAAAATGCTTTTAAAAATTAAAAAAAAAGCCTCTGATGATTGCGCGGCTCAGATGGGCATGAGGAGGGGGGGGGGGGCAGGGATTTTTGCTACCAGTTCTCCAAACCACACACCACCATCGCTACTGGATCGGGCGATCTGGTCTGAACCAGGAGCATTTCACCCCTGGGTTAATATCAATTCTGCAGAGGAAGGATACTGCAAAATCCCCATTCCCTCCCCACTTCAGGGGAAGGATAGTGCAAAATCCCCATGCCCTCCCCACTCCAGGGGAAGGATACTGCAAAATCCCCATTCCCTCCCCATTCCAGGAGAAGGATACCACAGAATCTCCATTCTCACCCCACTCTGGGGCCAGCCAGAGGTGGGTAAATTGAGGAGCCAGTTTGTGGGGGCAATAAGCTGACTTTGTATAAATATATACAAAAGTATGAAGGCTATTGCTTAACGCATTGTAAGCCGCCTTGAGTCTCCGGAGAAGGGCGGCATATAAATCTAATTAATAAATAAAAATAAATAAAAATTTGCCGGTTCTCCGAACTACTCAAAATTTCCTCTACCGGTTCTATAGAACCTGTCAGAACCTGCTGGATTTCACCCCTGCACTCTTCCCCTGGGGCAAGTGTTTTCGTTCAAGCAGAAGGGCGATTATCTTGATGAAATATCAGAATTGACATTCCTCAAGTCTCAAGCTCAGCCAGGAACCTGTGCCAAGAGCTCGGTTTCCAAAATGGGTGATTTTCGATCAGATAGTCATGGGTGCCCAACCTTCTACCCTGTTTTGGTAAAAGGGTTTGGGTGGAGATTTCCACTATCCCGATCCAGTTGGAAGTAAAGAATGATTGGTTTCTGAAACACCAAGGAGAACTCCGTTGTGCTTTGAATAACCCTTCGTGGAACTCGTACCTCTCCATTTCATCCTTTCCAACCCCATGGAATGCTGGGAAGAAACGATGTAATGGGAAGTCAGGATTCTCTTCGTTTCTCCGTCAGCATCAGTGGTGGTTGCTCCCGGTTCTGTCTGGTTCTTGTGAGCCAGTAGTAAAAGCGATGGGAGGCTCTGCCTACCCATCTGGACGTCATAATGGACGATCTGTGCATGCACAGAAGCATGCATGCTCCCGTTGCGAACCGGTAGTAAAGGTAGAATAGAGTGGAGTGGAGTGGAGTGGAGTGGAGTGGAGTGGAGTGGAGTGGAGTGGAGTGGAGTAGAGTAGAATACAGTGTAGAGTAGAGCAGAGTAGAGTAAAGTATGGAATAGAAAATAGAACAGACAAGAGAAGAGAAGAAAAAGAATGGAATGGTATAGCAGAGTTGGAAGGGACCTTGGAGGTCTTCTAGTCCAACCCCCTGCTTAGACAGAAAACCCTACACCATTTCAGACAAATGGTTATCCAACATCATCTTAAAAACTTCCAGTGTTGGAGCATTCACAACTTCTGGAAGCAAGTTGTTCCATTGGTGAATTGTTCTCACTGTCAGGAAATTTCTCCTTAGTTCTAAGTTGCTTCTCTCCTTGATGAGTTTCCATCCATTGCTTCTTCTCCTGCCCTCAGGTGCTTTGGAGAATAGCTTGACTCCCGCTTCTTTGGGACAGCCCCTGAGATAATGGAGGCAAGTAGAACCCATCCCTGGTCAGCATGACTTTAAGTTCTAACTGAACAGACTGGGATCCAATCTGGCGTAGTAGGGGGAAAAAATGGCAGAAGAAAGATTGAGTCCAAAAATGGGCTAGATGTTGCTTGTATACTCATGATCCTAAAGTGATGATAATGATGATGATGTAATCCATTGAGTTGCATCCAACTCTTGGCAATTCTATAGGCTGTATCTTCTGATCTTGCACTACTTTCAGTTGTTTTACACTCTGGCTGATGTCAGCTTTGATGATGTCCAGCCGCTGTGTTCTTCAGTGGCTTGGTTTCCTTTTGCTGCTAACTCTTCCAAACATAATTGCTTTCGCCAGTGAATTCCCACTCATCATCCTCTTTTAACAATCCCATAATCCCTTGCGGGGTGGAGTCCGGGCAACTGAATGGAGCTAAATGTTTACTGGCCAGATGCCCTTCCTGTCGCCAATACAGAGTTTTTCCCCCAGCAAATACATTCCCATTGTGTCCAGAGAGAGAAATATCTGCCATTATCGAGGATCGAACTCACAGCCTCTTGACTATAAGGCAAGAGCTCCACCTCTAGACTACTGCACCTTTCTAGTGTATTCCCTGGCATGACATGGCCAAAATTAGTGAGACACAGTTTTATGATTTTGCCGATCCTAGAATACATGTCCCAATTATTAGCTTCTGCTGAAAACATATAAGGGCAATTAGGAACAAACCCAATTTTTCTTCAGTGATCCTGTCTATATATGTGGGTTCATATATACAGGTAGTCCTCGACTTACAACAGTTGGGACTTCCATTGCTGAGCAAGAAGGTTGCTTAATGAGTTGCATCCAATTTTATGATTTATGATGAATGTATTATTATGATGCCTATGATCATGATTTATCACTTTTACCTTTTATGTACAGTGAGAGCTTATGCACTGAAAACCTCTCATTTTATGTACAGTGAGAGTTTATGCACTGAAAACCTCTCATTTTATGTACAGTAAGAGCTTATGCACCAAAGACAAATTCCTTGTGTGTCCAATCACACTTGCCCAATAAAGAATTCTATTTTACCACCTTAAAAAACAACCATTAGTTTAGCATCCATTCAAAGTTACGACACAGAGAAAAGTGGCCAACACCTGGTTTTCACCCTTACGACTGTCGCAGCATCTCCATGGTCACATGATTAAAATTCAGCTGCTTGGCAACCAGCTTACATTTGTAACCATTGCAGCATCCTGGGGCCATGTGATTTTTTTTTTTTTTGCAATCTTCTCAGCCAGCTTCCAACAAAGTCAACAAGAAAGTCAACAGGGGAGGGGGGGGGGGCTGGATTTGCTTAATAATCACAAGATTCACTTCACAACTGCAGTGTTTCACTTAACGACCATGGGAAAATAGTTATAAAATCGGGCACAACTCCCTTAACAACTGCCTGGCTTAGCAGCGGAGATTCTGGTGCCAAGTTGAGGTCGTACGTCAAGCACCATCTGTAACAATACATTAAAATGTACAATTGTGTGCACAAGTTCCTTAACAACTCCTGAGGATAGACTGACCTCTCTTCCCCTTCCTAACTCCATGCCCCCGAAAAACCCCCATCACTGCCCAAAGTCCATTTAAACAGCTTTATATATTTAATCTTGCATTTGAGAGCGGGTGCCGTTTCAAGGATTGGGTTAATTCATAACCCATCAGCAGGTCCGTGCCAGAGATCCTGGGAGAGATTGCAAAGGCTTGTTACTTCTGGGGTGGTAGGGCGAAGGGCTCTCTTGATCGCAGGATAAGGGAATTCACTTGGCACGTTTCAAATGGCGTTTTCCTCTGGGAAGCTTGAAAGTTTTGGTCCTCTGTTCTGAGCTGGAAGATCAACTCATCCTTTCTCCATCCCAATGTGGTTCTTTTTCCTTTGGCACAATGTTTGTTTGTTTATTACCGTATTTCCCCCAAAATAAGACCCTAGCATGTATTCGGGTCTTGTCCCGCGTAGAATTGGAAGTATCTTGGGAGAAGACCCGAATAACCAAAGACCTACAACAACCAAAACCTCAGAAAACATATATATATGTATGTATGTATGTATGTATATGTCTTTGGTTATTCGGGTTTTCTCCCACATAAAATTGGAAGTGTCTTGGCGATGTTTCGACGAAGTCTCATTGCTCCTAGAAGCACGAAGCCGAAAACACCAGCCTGAAGATGACGAATGAGACTTCGTTGAAACGTCGCCAAGACACTTCCAATTTTACGCGGGAGAAAACCTCAATAACCAAAGACCTACATACAAACACCCGCGAAAACCTCAGAAAACACACACACACACACACACACACACACACACAAATACATATATATATATATATGTATTTCTCTTTAGCCAGGTTCTTCCTACGTGAACCAAGATTCCATCCATTGCTTCTTGTCCTGCCCTCAGGTGTTTTGGAAAATAGCTTGACTCCCTCTTCTTTGTGGCAGCCCCTGAGAAGACTGCTATCATGTCACCCACCCAGTCCTTCTCTTCATTAAACTAGACATACCCAATTCCTGCAATTTCTAGAGTCTCAACATCTTTTTTATATTGTGATGACCAAAACTGGATACTGGAAATGCTGGAAATGAAGGTGGAAAGGAATGATCAAGGATGGAAAAATAAGCAGAAGGGGAGATGGTTCGAACCCACTTTTCACTTGTGCATTTTCTGTGTTGCCCAAATAATGCTGGAAATAAGGCTTAACTGGTTTATTTATTTATTAGTTCGATTCATATATGCCGCCCTTCTCCAGAGACTCAGGGCGGTTTACAATGTATTAAGCAATAGCCTTCATACTTTTGTATATACCTGCTTAGTAGGGCTTTTGGTCCCCCCTGAGCGGTGTTCTATTTTATACAAAGTCAGCTTATTGCTCCCACAATCCGGATCCTCATTTTACCTACCTTGGAAGGATGGAAGGCTGAGTCAACCTTGAGCCTGGTGAGAATTGAACTTGCAGTAATTGCAGGCAGCTGGCAGCTAAGTACTACTTTAACAGCAGCCGTTTAGTCCACTGCGCCATCAGGCTCTTTATGCGCCAACCATCTTTGGTTACAGAACAGTTGATCACTTTAGATTTTTATTGTTTTTAAGTTTTAAGTTTTTTATTGATTTTACAACAACAACACAACACAACAAACATAACATAAACACATAATATGTGTTTCTTTTTACATATCAGTTTCGTTCCTCTTACTTTCTACTTTATACATTCCCCATTTTCCCATCCTTCATTATCATTATCTTTATCATCCCTTTACATCTAATTTTATTCATTTATAATATTTTACACATATGCCACATTTTCCTCTCCATCATTTATTCACATTTACTTTCCTTAATCTCGAGCCAATCATACCACTTATTCCATACTTGATAGTATTCTGTATCTTCCTTTTCTTTTAATTGTTTAGTTAATTTGTCCATCTCTGCACAGTCCAGAGTTATTTCTTCCTCTGTTGGTACGTTTTAACCACATACTAGCTACCTTGTTTTTAGATGATTCCCCTTTATGCTTCCTACTCTGCAATATTTTAAGATTTGCCCAGTTAAGAAGCACGTGCCACATTTTTTATGTGTTATTTTATTTTTGCGATGCAGTATTTTATCTCATCTGTTTGATTTTACTTTTTTTTTATTTTCCTAAGCATTGACTAGATCAACTAAGTGTAACTACACAGAAACTGTCATCTCGCAACACACCAAATCACAAATCAACCAACTCCATTAGAGCCCAGCAAATCCAAATGGGTCCCTGATATACTGTTCGATGTGTAACGTGATCCTGGAAGATTGGGTTGACTGAAGCAAATCACTGTTTATTATTTACTGATTGTTATTTATTTCTCTGCACATTTACTGTATTTCTCATAAAATAACAAAAGTTGGAAGGGACCTTGGAGGTCTTCTAGTCGGCGTGAGATTAAATGGTCTCCGGGGGATGGTGGAGGACTGGAATGCCTGTGGTCCATGGGGTCGCGATGGGTGGGACATGACTTCGCAACTAACAACAACAACAGGGGCTCAGTGCATTTTGCATGCAATACCTCCCGTCTAATCCCTACCACGATCTTATAAAGTCAGCCAGCCTTATCCTGCCCCAATTCAAGAAGGCAGTGGACTACAGCATATGAAGCTTAAAGAGATTAACTTGCCAAAGATCATCTTGGTCTTCTAGTCCAACCCCCCCGCTTAGGCAGGAAACCCTACACCACTTCAGACATATGGTTATCCAACATCTTAAAAACTTCCAGTGTTGGAGCATTCACAACTTCTGGAGGCAAGTTGTTCCACTGATTAATTGTTCTCACTGTCAGGAAATTTCTCCTTAGTTCTAAGTTGCTTCTCTCCTAGATTAGTTTCCACCCATCGCTTCTTGTCCTGCCCTCGGGTGCTTTGGACAATAGTTTGACTCCCTCTTCTTTGTGTTAGTTAAAGAAAGACAATGATATTTTAGGAATGAAGCAAGAGCAACTTGGATGGAGATGCCCCAGTTCACACAATTCTGCATCAATCCATTGAAGGTTGGACTCAAAGGGGAAAGCAATTTTATGTTCAGTTTTGTCACAAACAGGACTTGGTCGGCAATCTAAGTTAACAATGGTATTTGTGAACTCTTAGGAAAGTATTCTCTGCTTGTGTGTTTGCAAAGAGCCATTTCCAGTGGGGGAGAACAGGACAAAGCAGAGTGGGGGAAACATATTTTCCTTTGCTATATTTCCAGTCTGAACTAGACCACAGCGGGGTCCCTATAGAACAGTGATGGGGAACCTTTTTAGCACCGAGTGCCCAAACTGGAACGCACATGCATGCATACGTATGTGTACGCCGGAGCTCCGGAAACCCAAAAACCAGCTGGCTGGTGCACATGCCTGTTTTTTGGCCTTTTTTGGGCCGTTTTCAGGCTGGTTTTCAGGCTGTTTTCTGAAAAGGGCCTGAAAAAACGGTCTGAAAACGGTCCGAAAAACAGCTGAAAAACCAGCCCAGAAAACAGCTGAAAAACCAAAAGTGGCATTTGGTCACAAGGCAAGGAGGTGGCATCGAGAAACGTTTCCCTCTTTTTTGCATTTGAGCATCCACAAGAAGGGACAGGAAAGGAAAAAGGGAAAGAGGAAAGACAGGAAGGAAGGGAACAGGAAGAGCAAAGAAAAAGAAGGGAAGAGGGGAAGAGAGCAAGGAAGGAAAAAGAAGGAAAGGAAAAAAGGAAGGAAGGAAGGAAGGAAGGAAGGAAGGAAGGAAGGAAGGAAGGAAGGAAGGAAGGAAGGGAGGGAGGGAGGAAGGAAAGAAGGAAGGAAAGAAGGAAAAAGAAGGAAAGGAAAGGAGAACAAAGAGGGAAGGAAAAAAAGAAAAGGGAAAAAGGAAGGAAGGAAGGAAAAAGAAGAAACGTACATGAGGAAGTAAAGAAGAAAAGTACAGAAGGAAGCCAAGAAGGAAAAGGTAGGAAGGAAAAAGAGAAAAAGGAGGAAAGAGAAAGGAAGTTGGCTTCTCAGAGCGATTTAAACCTAGCATGAGAAGACTTGGAACTCCTGAAATTAACAAATTGTCTAGTCTCATTGCAGCCTCAGCTGCTTCTGAAAGCTGTGTGTTCCCCGGTCCACACAGGTGATATTATATTAATATGGTCTGAAGCTCTAAGCCGATTGGGGGAAGCTTTTACAAATGCACACAAACCCACCCACCCACCCAGCACACTCCGAGCTAGAGTGATGTGGCTTCTTTGTTCATATAGCAAAGGAATTCCCAGCTTGGAATTTATAGATTGGCCCCTTTAACTAAAACAACCTCGGGGGCCTCCGGGAAACAAAGCAAGCTTTGGTGGGCCATGCCTTGCTTTTTTTTTTTTTAAACACACACACAAAATAATAATAATTTTGAGACAAGACAGCCTTTGCCTGGGAGGGGTGAGCCATGAAAAATGTATGGGAGAATCCGGAGAAGGGGAAGATGCTCGGAACAAGCTATCGATCAAAAAAACAAAAACAAAAAACACACACACACAGCTGTGCCGGCTGTTACACCCTGATATCAAACCTGTTTTAAAGTTGGTTTGGAAGTGGATGCAGGGGTGGGGTGGGTTCTTGAAGAACACACCTGCATCCCATTGACTTCAATCCCTGAAGTCCACACAAAGAGAGGGGGGGAGCTGACACAGTGAACAGACAAAGGGAGACAAATGGGGTTTTACACCCTCTTCTGTATTACATTTTGTTATGCCGTCCGTCTCCCCTGTTAGGTGACTCTGGGCGAGGCAGCCCAGCCCAGCCCAGCCAAATAGGAATAGGAAAGACGAGACTCTAAAAAGAGGCAGCTTGCAGGTTGCCCCAGCCAGCTGCCTCTGCTTCGTCCCTCCAAAGTCAGGTAGGGTGAGATTGTCCGCCACACCTTTGAACAAAGCTGCAACCTTGAGCTTTGGGGACCTTCAGGTTTTTCTAAATATCTATATCTTTATCCGTATCTATATCTGTATCTATCTAATGTATGTAATGAATCTCTCTCTTTCTTTCTCTCACTCCCTCTCTCTCTCTCTCTCTCTCTCTCTCTGTCTATCTATCTAATCTAGCTATTTTTCACCTATCTAATCTAGCTATCTTCCATCATCTATCTAATCTATCAATCATCTACCTAATTATCTATCTATCATTGATCTATCATCTATCTGTCATCTATCTATCATCTATCTATATCTATCATCTATCAATCAATCATCTATCTATCTATCTATCTCTATCTACATTTTTCATCTATCTAATCTAGCTATCATCTAACCTAGCTATCTTCCATCATCTATCTAATCTATCAATCATCTATCATCTAGCTATCATCTCTATCTAGCAATGTTTTTCATCTCTCTAATCTAACTATCTTCCATCATCTATCTAATCTATCAATCATCTATCAATCAATCATCTATCAATCATCTATCTATCTATCTATCATCAATCTATCATCTATCTATATCTATCTATTATCTATCTATCAATCATCTATCTATCTACATTTTTCATCTAATCTATCATCTATCAATCAATCATCTATCATCTGTCTGTCTATCTATCTATCTATCTATCTATCTATCTATCTATCTATCTATCTATCTCTATCTCTAGCTACATTTTTCATCTATCTAATCTAGCTATCATCTAATCTAGCTAACTTCTATCATATCTAATCTATCAATCATCTAATTATCTATCTATCATCGATCTATCTATCATCTATCTGTCATCTATCTATCAATCATCTATCTATCTTGACATGAACAAATATGAAATTCTAGATTTCTAACTGCAATCCCGGGACAGCTTTGGCAATAATACTGCCTTCCTGCAAGATTCATCATTTTCAAATTGTCTGTGTTCAAATTGTCAAATTGTCTATGTTTGATAGGTTTTTTAAAAAACAAATAGTTAGACATTTATTCTTTGGGGGAATTTTTTCTTTTTTTAAAAAAGGACCCAGTGCTCTTGAAAAATTCTAGGTAGGAACTAAAAAAAAAAAGTCTAATGCCTTGAATATTTACTTAGTTATTCATATCACACCCTTATTTTTATTTTTTTTTACAAATAACTCAAGGTGAGGAACATATTCAGTGTATATCTTCCTCCTCCACCACCTTGTGAAGTGGGTTGGGCTGAGAGAAAGAGTGACTGGCTCAAAATCACGCAGCTGACTTTCATGGGTAACATGGGACTTGAACTCACAGCCTCCCCTTTTTGCTGGCCTGCTCCTAGACCAAACTGGCTCTACATAAAACAGGAGGTTGAATGCCTCTACTTGTCTCTCCCCCACTCCCCCCACCCTGCCAATTTATAAATGGAGGTACAGGGGAATATTCTCCAGCAGCTGCCCGAGTGACACTTTGAAAAACTCACCCAAAGTCAATTCTCCTCCCAGGTTATTACAATGGCAGCGGATGGATGCCATTCCAGCAAATTACAGATTGCAGAAAAGGACAATTGTGCGTTAGTCCTTTGCAGCAAAACTGCAGGGGCGTTGTGGGCTGATCGCAGACTGCAAACGCGTGAAGGTTTAATGAAAAGAACACGTTCCATGAAAGGGTTTGCATTGTTACACATCATTTGCCACTCACTCCAGTTTTTTTACAAGAACCCCTATGGAAGCAGCATAGTCCTGAAAAAGCAGAATATGGATAAAAATCCCAAAAGAATATGGAATAAAAAGGGGAAGCTAAATGGCACGGTAATTTACCAAAAGAAAGAGAGGGGGAAAAAATCCCCTCCATATCAAATCTCGGGGTAATTATGGCCCCGCAGGCTCTTGTCATCTTCAAATATGCCACCATCGAATTTTATTTCATTTGCAATGCTCTGAAATCAAATGCAGCTAGTAAAATTGCCACTCCTCCAATTTCTTGGAAAACACTGGCTCCCATTTCAAAATTGCTCTTAACTATCAGGATTTTATGTTTCCATCTGAAATACATCCCCCCCCCCCCGTTTTGGATTTCCGCAAAAACTGAGAGCCTCCCCCCCACTCCTGTCCTGCTAAAATGTCTGGTTTTTTTCTCTGCTCTTTGGATGGTACTAATAAACATTAGAGCGGGGGTCAGCAACCCACAGCTCTGGAGCCGCATGTGGCTCTTTCATCCCACTGCTGCGGCTTCCTGTCACATTGCTAGGATGTTCGGTTAGGACAGGTAGAGGTAAAAGGATGCTGCATTTGGAGGAGACACTATGATGGGGGAACTGGACTTCCGGTCTGCTCCAGAATTGAACGGGTGGCTTCCGTTTAGGACCTTTGTGGCTCTTTGAATGTTTAAGATTGCCGACCCTTGCATTAGAGGCTAAATATTTAATTAGAGCCAAGGACGGCTCTATTTGGAAGACAAATCTCATTCGAAAGTCTTGGAAGGCCTTCAAAGCAGAGAGATTTATTCCATCATCCACTTTTATGGACTATGCATATTTCACTAGCTGTTTGCTCACTGACAGTCTGCAATCGGCACAAAGGATTGTTTGTTGGGCATTCCATCTGCAAACAAATCATACCGAAGGGCGCTTTTTCTAGAACTTGTAATTTACTGGAATAGCATCAATCCATTCACTGCCCATTGTGATGGACTTTTCTGGACTTCTTAAAAAATGTATATTCCCATAACCAGAATACTGGGAAAAGGACACGATTTATGTTGCTGTTCACAAGGATACTCCATAGAGGAGTGTGGATATCCTGTTTCCCTCAAAACAAGACATCCTCTGATAATAAGCCCTATCGGGTTTTTGGCTGCATGGCGATAAGGCCAAGCACTTATTTCAGGGTTCAAAAAAAAGAAAAAGAAAAAGACAGGGTCTTATTTTCGGGAAAACACGGCATCTATCTATCTATCTATCTATCTATCTATCTATCTATCTATCTATCTATCTATCTATCCTGTTTTCCCCAAAACAATACATCCCCTGATAATAAGCCCAATTGGGTTTTTGAACGCATGGCAATAAGGCCAAGCGCTTATTTCAGGGTTCAAAAAAATATATAAGGCAGGGTCTTATCAGGGAAACACGGTATCTATCTATCTATCTATCTATCTATCTATCTATCTATCTATCTACCTACCTACCTACCTACCTACCTACCTACCTACCTACCTACCTATCCTGTTTTCTCCAAAATAATACATCCTCTAATAATGAGCCCAGTCAGGCTTTTGAGTGCATGGCAATAAGGCCAAGCACTTATTTCAGGGTTCTATATATATATAAGACAGGGTCTTATTTTCAGAGAAACACGGTAGATGAGACCTCTCTAACTTCAGTTCAGAAGCTTGTTATTATTAAAGTAAAATGCTGAGTTTAAAAACTAAATCCTAGCACAGTGCCCACAATGTGTGTGTATGTGATACACATATACACACACACATCCTGAATACACATACTCTTGCACACAAATACATATATATTAAAACATTTAAAAGAGAAGACAAATAGTCATAAAAGCTACTATAAAATAAGGAAGAAAGGAAAAGAAAAAAGTCAAAGAGAAAGCAAAAAGGGCAAAAAAGAAAAAAGAAAAAAAAGTTAAAAATAGAAAAGGAAAAAAGATAGAAGTGGCTTTCAATATTCTTCATTGTCGTTACAAATAATTTAACCTCTCCCTCTCTCTAAGGTTATATCACGATTCTCCTCTTTCTATCGTCTTTCCTAACTAATCATCCAAGTCATAAATCACAAGGATTTTTTTTCCTCATTTTTATACCAAAATAATCTGACAGTACCAACAAATGTGACTTAGGAACCAAGATGACGTAGGTAAAACCACTTCCGAATCAAGGACACAACTCCTGGTCACTTCACTGAAAGGTCCATGAAATTCTGGTTTTGCTATTTTGGGGGGACAGTTTAATTTTCCACTCTAGCACATCCTTGGTTGTCTCTCAACTTCATACCAACCAACACCAAACCTGGTCAGCCTTCCGAATCAATTTCATTGAAGTGCTGCCAAGGACTTTTTAAAATCAGAAGCATTTTCCATTCGAGTGAAAAAGCTCAGTTAAAGATTTGTTTGGAATGATTTCTTAGGTTGTCTGCTCGAAACAAGAAATGGCTTCATGTTACAGCGTGGTATTTCTTTTTGTCATTGAATGAATTTCTAAGCTATTTTAGTTACCTCTCAAAAGAGCAGAATACTAAAAAAAAAAATTAAAAATACTTTAAACAGACTTTATAACCTTTTTCAACCAAATATAATGTTAACATTTCTTGCAATGTTAAGCCCCAAAAGAGAACAATAACATTTTTCAAAGTGGAAAAAATATAGAGTGGATACAATTTTGATTTAAAATAATAATAATAATTATTATTATTATACAAATATCTATTTTGGAAAGGTATGGTTTTGCTACAATGTGGTAAAAAAAACAAATCTGATAACTTTATTAAATATATCTAATAAAGCTAATCTTGCTAAACACCTAAACTATTACAGGTATTAATTGGAATTCTCTGGGTAATGTACACATGATTTAAAAGAATGCAAAATATTTAAAATGTGCAAACTATAACAACACAATAATTGAGATAAAATCGTTACCAGCTCACAATCATAAATATATAAATTATTTGAATGTGTACCCTTTTTATTTTCTGTAGTAAAGGAGAAATTGTAGCTGATTTGATAGAAAGAAACAGCATATTGTACTAATAAATATTCCTGATTTATTTCTTTTTTGCAAGTTCTCCAAATTCAGCACTTCTTACTATCTTTCGTATCACATAGATGTGTTTATATTGTATCACATTCTAAATCAGCTTGATTTGCTTGGTTCTGGATAGGCAAACATATTTTAATTTTTCTATTCTTGGCAAGATTCAAATCCTCGTAAAGAGATCTGGAGGAAGGGCTTAAGTGTGGAGAAATCGAAATTCAGAGGGAAAAAAAATGAAAATTGTTCCTGTAAAGCAGACTTTCAGTTGACCCCAAATTATGATTAGTGATAGGCAAGGAACACCGAGTACTGTTTTTCTCAATCAATCTTTTATCACTGTCACAGATCAGAATTAAACCCTCTTTTCCTAAAACAGCAGCGTAACAATCTTGGACAACAGATATCCCTGCATTCATGCACAGACTTTTAACTTTTCATCTGCCTTGGCAGTTTGGTTTCCATTTTAACATCATCTCAGTAACTGATCTTAAGTTTCCATTTCTTTCTCTCCTTTAGCAGATCTGCCTTTTGCATTTTCTTTAGTATTTTCCAACTTTTATTATTTATTTTTTTGCAAATCGTACAATTGTCCAAGATTAACGACCATCTTTCCTAGATGAAAAGATTAATCTAAAATGAAGAGATTACTTTAAAATTTCTTAGATTACTCTCTTAGAGATGAAGAGATTAATCTGAGATTTCTTAGATTTCTTCTAAGATCTTAGAGCATTCTTTCCTGGATGCTATCCTGCAAACTTGGTTAGCACTCTAAACAGTCAAAATAAAAAAAAATAAAAAAATATGGAAGCTCCTTGGTGTCTGGCTTGGCAAGACTGAAATGGCCTTGCCTATTGTCTAACCAAAAAAAAAAAAAAAAAAAAAAAAGCAGTTTGGAGCAACGGTTAAGGCATTGGTCTAAAAGTCTGGTCCCACCATAAGCACAAAGCAAGCCTTGGGCCAATCACTCTCTCTCAGCCCTAGGAAGGAGACAATGGCAACCAAATTCCAAATAAATCTATCTATCTATCTATCTATCTATCTATCTATCTATCTATCTATCTATCTATCTTTCTTTCTTTCTTTCTTTCTTTCTTTCTTTCTTTCTTTCTTTTTCTTTCTTTCTTTCTTTCTTTCTTTCTTTCTTTCTTTCTTTCTTTCTTTCTTATTTTATTTTATTTTATTTTATTTGTCAACAAGTATAAGGAAACAAGTAACAGTATAGACACAGACATGGACACGTGAAAAATATTGTCACAAATAAAGGGATAGGCAAAACATAGCCATAAACACATAGAATGAGCACATATAAATGGGGACAGTAGGACAGGGACGGGAGGCATGCTGGTGTGCTTATGCACACTCCCTTAGGGACCTCTTAAGAAACATGAAAGGTCCATGGTAGACAGTTGAAGGTAAAAGGTATGGAGGTTAGCGAGACTAACAACAGGATCAGGTAGTGTGTTCCAGACATTTATTACTCTATTGCAGAAGACATATTTCCTATAATCAAGATTAGAGAGAATTACATTGAGTTTGAATCTATTGAGAGCCCTCGTGTTATTACAGTTGAAATTCAAGTACTCATTTACAGGTAGGAGGTTTTGGTAAATAATCTTATGAACTAAGCATAGGTTGCAACATAGATGGCGTAGTTTGAGGCTAAAATTTCAAGCCTGGTGGGATAGGGAATTTTATTTCGAGCAGAGGATTTGAGTCCTCTTCTAGTAAAATATCACTGGACCCACTCTAGTGTATTGATATACAGTGGGGGTTCCAGGCAGGTAAGCCGAACGTTGCCAAGAAAACAGCAGGGACTAATCCAGCAGTTGCCAGTTTCAAAACTGATACAAAGGCACGAAAGCAACTACTTGGCTAACAGAAGAGAATAAAGAAAGAGGTACTGAATACTTTGCACAATGTATGTTTTCACTGATGTAATTGCCAAATAATGTTCAGTGTATTTTCTGCTCAGTGGTTCCAAAACCGTGGCTAGATAGCTGGATAATTTTTTATGACATTTGTCCTTCTGCCAGGAACTTGTTTTCTAATACCATCTTGATACACAAGAGAGATTTTAACGCGGGTCCTATCAAAGGGGTGCACAATTTAATCATAAGTTTATTTGTCAAGCATATATAAGATAACAGGCAAATTGCTTAATGCATTGTAAGCCGCCCTGAGTCTCCGGAGAAGGGAGGCATATAAATCGAACCAATAAATAAATAAAATAAAAGTATAAACATAGTTTGAATACACGAAAAGAGTAAGTAAAAAGGAATATTAGGACAGGGACAGTAGGCACGCTGGTGCTCTTATGCATGCCCCTTACAGACCTCTTAGGAATGGGGGTGAGGTCAACAGTAGACAGTTTAAGGTTAAAGTTTTGGGGGTTTGGGGAAGAAATTACAGAGTCAGGTAGTGCATTCCAGGCATTGACCACTCTGTTGCTGAAGTCCTATTTTCTGCAGTTTGGAGCAGTTTACCTTGAGTTTGTATCTATTGTGTGCTTGTGTATTGTTCTGGTTGAAGTTGAAGTAATCGTTGACAGGGTTAGAAGATAATTGTGGCAGATAATTTTATGTACTATGCTTAGGTCAGACTGAAGTTGGCATAGTTCTAAGTTGTCTAAGCCCACAATTTGGAGTCTGGTGGCATAAGGTATTTTATTGCTGTTAGAGGAATGGAGGACTCTTCTCGTAAAATACCTCATATTTCACATTCTTGTAAAATTTCCAGCATTATCTCTCCTTGCAATTATATTTTGAAGTTGTGAGATAGAAGTGAAGGACAAGCCACTGCAGTAAATACAGGAAATTGCACGGAAAAGGAAAAAAAATTGAACTGAATTGTTCAGTGGGATTGGGCTCCAGCCACAAGAAAGGTTCTTAGAGAATTTGTGTATGAATGGCCTTTCAACCAGAAGTATTGATTCGAGGCACAAATGTCCAGGCTCAAATTATTTTACTTTGGATGTCTTAAGAAGCCTCTGGAGAAGGTTCTGATGCTGGAAAAGATGGAAAGAAAGAAAAGAAAAGGACAGCCAGAAACGAGGTGGAGGGTCTCCTTTACAGTGGTGATGGGGGGGTGGGGGACCCTCGGGAAGATCTAAAGGACCAGCTTGGGAATAGATCCTCTTGTGGTCTCTAAGAGTCGAAAACAACTTGATGGCGTAGAATCGGTCAAGAATTGCCTTGCTGGGTTTGTTTGAACAATGAAAACAAGTGTCCCTTTTTGGAAACTATTTCTTAGTAGTAGACATTTAGGGTTTTGGGGAACCTCTCCCAAACTGGATATCAAGGCATTCGACAGACTACTGCTCTTGAACATGGAGTTTCATTTGGGTTATCTAGGGAGATTCTCATTTCGTGTGGGTGGTTTGCAATCTAAAAGCTGTGTTGTACAGTCATTCACAGCGACCACCGGTGTTCCTGATCTCCCAATTGATAAGTCGTTTAACACTCTGTGTACCTCTATTTATGTACACCTGTTCTCTACTTCATTTGTTCTGCAGTACGAGTTACAGTACCCGTAACAGAGTTGGAAGGGACCTTGGAGGTCATCTAGTCAACTCCCTACTCACGCAGGAGACCTATACTAGGGAATCGAGCCGCTGAACGGCTGATCTTTCGGATTGAAAAGCTCAGCGTCTTAGCCACTGAGCCACCCAGTCAGGCTAGGTATGAACTTTCTTAGGAAATGCAGCAGAAACAATTCTGTAAGATCTAAGAAAAAAAAAATGGAAACTTACCCAAGGAAGTCCCTTGATCCCACAAACAAATATCTTTTTAAAGTGGGATATATTTCCATTTAGCTGTTGGGCTCAGTGACTAGAGACACAGTAGTAGAGTTCAGTACTAGAAACTATGAGATCGTGAGTTCCAGTCCTGGATGAGTTTAGCAGATTACTCTATCCAAGCTTTACCTATCTCACAGGGTTGTTGTTATGGAGGGAAAAATAGGAGACAGAATCTATATTATATGCACTACCCTCAGTTGTACGAGAGAAAGCAGAGCTATAAAAATAATATATTTTTTTTCTTTGAATAGCTTATAGCCTTCCTCAAATGGGGAGGATAGAGATCCCTCTTCCTATTTCAGCTCCTTCCTTTTTTTTTTTTTTAAAAAAAGTCTTTTTCTATGATTTCCTTTTCTTGCAGTTGCTTCTCTTTTAAAACCGCATGTAGAGTCTGCTGCTTTTTCAAGAAGACAATTCTCCTTCGGAAAAAGGAAATTAAACAAAAACAAAAAAACACCCTTCCAAATTGTTTTGGACTACAGCTCCCATCATCCCTGGCTGGCGTATTATCTGGGGAGGATGGGGAGATGTACCTCTACTCATCTGGAGGGGAGGTGTCTGGTTAAGGAAGAAAAGCCCTTTTAAATTTACGGAACTAAAAAAGGTGTGAGAAAAACCAATTTAAATAATATTGATTTTTCTATCAGCTTTAAACGGCTGATTGCTCTCCAAGGGATACCGACTTTTCTCAGGGAATTCCTCCTCTGAAATCTTGTCCTTGAAAACTCCGAAGTTGTACCAATAATATTTAAATGGAAGGAAAGAACCCCGTTATGCTAGCCAAAGACAGTTTTTCTATTTGGAGGGGGGGTGGGAGGGGAGAAACCCAGAGCTGGAAACACAGGAGAAAAACAACTTGATGACATTTGACTCTTTCCCCCAAATGAATAAATTTAGTAAGGAAACTTTCAGTAAGGTAAAGTTCAAGTCAAAAAGTCTTTAGATCAAAAACAACAGCAAAAACCTTGTATAAACTTTCCTCGGGGGTTGTAAACTGGAACTCCCTGGGAAGAGTTTACTAATTGTGTTTGTGAAAGAATGGGGATGAAAGAAGACACACACCAATGCACACGCATGGATACACACACACACACACGGAGTGCAAGAATTGACAGAGGTGGCAGGGAGCAAGGAGCCGAAGAATCAGATTTGCTTGGAGTTTCCAGAGGTGGCTGGGTTCCCCCTGTTAAACCCTAATCCTGGTTTGAGCAAATCCAGTTGCGTAAACCCTGGCAAAACTCATGCACCATCCAAAATGCCTATCAGAGGCTTGCAAGGTGGCAAAGCTCATCCTTCAACTCACTTCATGCTTTTCCAAACAGATGCTGCTGCTGCTGATGATGCTTAGTATTATTTTCCAGTTGCTTCTGTGCCCAACTAACCAGGTAGAACTTGATTCTTTGTACACCTGCAAACATCCTTCCCCCAAAATTGGCTCCCTTGCAACCCTCCAGGAGCCGAGCACTAAAGAGAAAAGCAAAGTCGCTTTCTTACCTCTGAAACGGGACCTCTGCCCTCCCGCTGCGCTGCCTGGTGTTGTCTGTGCCCGCCTGAGAAGCCTCCGAGATGAGGCAGGCAGGAGGTGTATATTGACGGGCACGGAGGTATCCTTGTCGGATGGCCTGGGTTGCTCCAGCCCCCTTTAAGGAAGGTGGTTTGGTCACATGCTGCGCTGCTCCCAGCCAAGGATCTGGCACAGAGGGATAAAGGAGGAGGAAAGTGAGAGAGGAAAGGAGAGGAAGCGAAGGAATAGGGAAGGAGGAGGAGGAGGAGGAAGAAGAAGAGGGAGGGAGAGAAGGAGGGAGAGAGATGCAAGCTGGTGCCCAGAGAAAGAGAAGAGAGTGGGGGGATCTTTACTTTAGGAAGAAGTGAAGAGAATTTCCAGGCATCTCTGACTGGCCCAAAGTTTTTTGCGTTGCGTTTCTTTTGTATCTGTGACTGCTGGCAACGCGTTTCAAGTTTTTATTCAAGGAAGATGTAAAGAAAGCTTGATGCTGCACCTGGATGGGCCGTGGGGAGCTAAGATGGAGTTTGAATGTGCTACCATTTTTTAATGTTTTATTTTTTGTATTTGCACATACACAGACTTCATCTCCAAACCACCTTTCCACGTTCCTTTCCTTCCTAGCAAATGAAAATAATAATAATAATAATAAATTCCCCGACTGTATTTGCTGTCTTGCCCGAAACTGTATATGTGACAGAGGCGACATGGTTATTTATTTATTATTTTTGTTTAAAACCCTACTGACTATGAGGACTCCAGTTTCTAGTGCCTAGAATATTATTTTAAAAGGAGGGAGAGAAATGGGCTGTAATATTGAGCAGTTAATTTCTTTTTTTCTCTCTTCTTTTCGGTCATGTATCCACAATAATTTATACTTTTATCTGTCATCTTATATATGCTTGACAAAATAAATAAATAAAATTAAAAATAAATAGAGGGGGGAGCAGATCCCTAGTCTTTCTTCCCCCTTTATTTTGTGCGTGATGATGATCTTAACTTTTAAAGATGAATTTCCAATAAACGTGCCTCTATCTTAAATTTGGTATTCAATTTATAGATTTTTTTTTTTTAAAAAAATTTTTTTACATAGCCCAGAGTCCCTCTGTGCAGGAGATGGACCTTTTCTAAGTGTGATGAATAAATAAATAAGATAAAATGATGATGAAAAGAAGTCCTTACTCCCAAATTTACAATCAAGTTGTGTTTACAATCAAACATGAAGCCGAAAATAATGTTAAAAGGAGAAAAGGAGCTTCTCAGCTCCCAGTTTTTCAGAATGGACATGGCATATGAAGAAACTCTGAGGAATATTTGGTGGCAAACCCTGATTTATTGTTCCTCAAGAAAAATATCCATCCTTGAGGATACAATTCTCCCCCTTAGACACATAAGAAGCCTAATTAAGTTGCCCTCTTAATTTTACTGCATTCATAGAAAACACACTAGAAACCAAATGAAATTAGGGGTAGTGCTAATGACAGGCAAAAGGTATCTGGAGTTCAGAGCTTCAAAATTAATACAACATCACTTTATAATGCTGTGGTAAGGCCACACTTGGAATCCTATATCCAGTTTTGGTCGCCATGATGTAAAAAGATGTGGAGACTCTAGAAAGAGTGCAGAGAAGAGCAACAAAGACGATTAGGGGACTGGAGGATAAAACATATGAAGAACGGTTGCAGGAACTGGATATGTCTAGTTTAATGAAAAGAAGGACTAGGGGAGACATGATAGCAGTCTTCCAATATCTCAGGGGCAAAGAAGAGGGAGTCAAGCTATTCTCCAAAGCATCTGAGGGCAGGACAAGAAGCAATGGGTGGAAACTAGTCAAGGAGAGAAGCAACTTAGAACTAAGGAGAAATTTCCTGACAGTTAGATCTATTAGTCGGTGGAACTGCTTGCCTCCAGAAGTTGTGAATGCTCCAACACTGGAAGTTTTTAAGAAGAGGTTGGATAACCTTTTGTCTGAAGTGGTGTAGGGTTTCCTGCCTAAGCGGGGGGGGGGGGGGTTGGACTAGAAGACCAAGATGATCTTTGGCAAATTAATCTCTTTAAGCTTCATATGCTGTAGTCCACTGCCCTCTTGAACTGGGGCAGGATAAGGCTGGCTGACTTTATAAGATTGTGGTAGGGATTAGATGGGAGGTATTGCATGCAAAATGCACTGAGCCCTTGTTGTTGTTATTAGTTGTGAAGTCGTGTCCCACCCATCGCGACCCCATGGACAACATTCCTCCAGGCCTTCCTGTCCTCCACCATCCCCGAGTCCATTTAATCTCAGGCCGACTGCTGCAGTGACTCCATCCAGCCACCTCGTTCTCTTCTGTCCCCTTCTTCTTTTGCCCTCCATCGTTCTCAGTATTTGGCTCTTCTCCAGGGAGTCCTTCCTTCCTTCTCATTAGGTGGCCAAAGGATTTGAGTTTCCTCTTCAGGATCTGGCCTTCTAAAGAGCAGTCAGGGTTGATCTCCTCTAGGACTGACTGGTTGGATGGCCTGCAGTCCAAGGGACTCACAGGAATCTTCTCCAGCACCAGAGTTCAAAGGCCTCCATTCTTTGGTGCTCAGCCTTCCTTACAGTCCAACTTTCAGAGCCATCCATTGCAACTGGGAAAACCATCGCCTGGACTATAGGCATTATACTTTATTGGTATGCAATATTTGTTACCGTTTCCAAGGTACCATTTACTTTGCAAAATAAGGGTATATAGTTGCATACATTGCAACCTGGCCCTTAAAACATTACAAATAATTCTGCCGATGGCAATCACATTTGACCTGGGGACACTGCAAGTGTCATAAATAGATGACAATGGCCTACGATGGTCATAAGTGCAAGTTGAAGCTTCTGGATAGTCTTGGCAGTTCTGCTGCCCCAAGGGCAGTGGGTTGGTCAGGGCAGCAGGACCTTCAAGACCACTCTCACCAACGCTGACAGGACAAGCCACTAGAACCGTGATAGCAAACCTATGGCACGGGTGCCACAGGTGGCACGTGGAGCCATATCAGTGGGCACGCGAGCTCAGCTCCGGTATGCATGTGTGAGTTGGCCAGCTGATTTTCGGGCCTTCTGGGCCCACCAGAAGTCAGGAAACACACTGTTTCTGGCCTCCGGAGGGTCTCTGGGAGGCCGAGGAAGGCCGTTTTTGCCCTCCCCAGGCTCCTAGAAAGGCTCTGGAGCCTGGAGAGAGGGAAAATCGGGCTTACCGGGCCCACCGTGCCATCACATGGAGCATGGGGAATTGGAGCGTATAGAATTATGGATGTGGGCACGCATGCATGTGACCCCACCACGCTCCCACCACTTTTGGCACGCGATGGCAAAAAAGGTTAGCCATCACTGCACTAGAATAAGAACTGAGAGCAAACCCCACTCCGTTTTAGCACTGATGATGTTACCTGGTTGGGTAATGAAACGTCAGCAAGTAACCAAGCAAGCTCAGAGAGCACCAAGGACTCCTCATTTCAACCCTGACCTACAAATATTCTCCTTGATCAGATCAGACTGATTCTCATAATGACTCTATCAAACTCAGAGAGGGCTATCAATCTGGGTGTCCTCCTGGATACACGGCTGTCCTTAGAAGATCATATGACGGCCGTGGCCAAGGGGGATCGTCTATCAGGTTCCCCTGATTTACCAGTTGCGTCCCTTTCTGGACCGGGACGCCCTACACACAGTCACTCACACCCTCATCACTTCCCATCTAGACTACTGTAATGCTCTCTAGATGGGGCTCCCCTTGAAGAGCACTTGGAGGCTCCAACTGGTCCAGAATGCGGCTGTGCTGATGATTATGGGTGCGACATGTCACACCCACGTAACACTTCTCCTGTGCGAGCTGCACTGGTTTCCGGTGGTCTTCCAGGTGCGATTCAAGGTGTTGGTTACCACCTTTAAAGCGCTCCATGGCTTAGGACCTGGATATTTACAAGACCGCCTGCTGCCACCGATAGCCTCCCATCGGCCGGTACTCTCCCACAGAGAAGGCCTCCTTAGGGTGCGGTCAGTCAAATTATGTCGACTGGCGACCCCCCAGGGGGAGAGCCTTCTTTGTGGGGGGCCCCTGCCCTATGGAACTAATTGCCCCCAGAAATACGTAGGATCCCCAACCTTCGCGCCTTTCGCTGTGCCCTTAAGACCCTACTTTTTCAACAAGCTAGTCTGATGGAATGAGGAATTTTAATGAGTATTTTAGTCTTGGGATTTTAATAATTCGGCCAAACCATTGAATCTGTTTTAAATTGTTTTAACTTTTGTGTCTATGTTGGTTTTATTATTGACTGTACACCACTCTGAGTCCCTCGGGAGAAGGGCGGTATAAAAGTTTAATTTAAAAAAAAAACTTGATTCCTGGTGATGTACATGAATAAGTCCTTGTGGTTTTCTGGGCAATATTTGAGGAAGTGGCATGCCTTTGTCTTCTTGCTATGGTTGAGAGAGAGGGACTGGCTTCAGATCATCTTGGTAAGGCTTTGCGCCTAAGGCAAGATCACCAGGTTCCTGGTCTTGGCATGGTGCCTTTAACCACTGTGCCAAACCAGGTTGCCCTAGTAAATACCAGTTTAGGGGTAACAGGAAATGAAGCCTTGATACCATCTACCCAAAGTCAGGCTGAGGCTAGAAAATATCAGTTTAGCCCAAAAGAAAAACTAGGATTTTATCTGGTGTCAGATTTCATATGCTTTCTTTTGCTAGATGGCCTTTTTCCAACTTCTAGCAGATCTGAGTTATTTTACACTCCCGGTGCTTTTGCTCTTCCTTGCAAAGATCCTACAGGTACATTTTGGACTCTGTTCTTCCAAGTAAGGATTGGATCAGCCTATAAACAGGGCCTCTGGTTAGCTATCTGTGGACATGGTAAAGGCAGAAATATCAATATTTGTACAGAATATTATTATTATTATTATTTATTTATTTTTATTGAAAAAGTTTTACAAATACAAATTCCCCTCCTCCCCCCTCCCCCCTAACCCATCCCTCCCCTCCCTTGGCTTCCCTTGTAACCTTAAAAATTACTATTCATATTAACTCCCCAGATATTAAAAAAAAGGTGAAATCCAAATCATATACAATTTCCTCACCTAGTCTACCCCTTGTCAATACTAAAAATTTCTAGATGGGATTTTCCCATGTATTCCCTAACCCTAACCCTAACATAAAGGAAAGCTATGGCAAATCTAGACAGCATACTAAAAAGCAGAGACATCACCCTGCCAACAAAAGTGCGTATAGTCAAGGCAATGGTTTTCCCAGTTGCAATGGATGGCTGTGAAAGTTGGACCATAAGGAAGGCTGAGCGCCAAAGAATGTAGGCCTTTGAACTCTGGTGCTGGAGAAGACTCCTGCGAGTCCCTTGGATTGCAAGGCCATCAAACCGGTCAGTCCTAGAGGAGATCAACCCTGACTGCTCCTTAGAAGGCCAGATCCTGAAGATGAAACTCAAATACTTTGGCCACCTAATGAGAAGGAAGGACTCCCTGGAAAAGAGCCTAATGCTGGGAACGATGGAGGGCAAAAGAAGAAGGGGACGGCAGAGAATGAGGTGGCTGGATGGAGTCACTGAAGCAATAGGTATGAGCTTCAATGGACTCCAGAGGATGGTAGAGGACAGGAAGGCCTGGAGGAACCTTGTCCATGGGGTTGCGATAGGTCAGACACAACTTCGTGACTAACAAAAACAACAACAACAACAACATGGCAATCATAAGATGGGAAACAATGTAATATAAATAATTATTTTTAAAAAATTAAAAAAGGAGGGAAAATCTTTCTGTCTGAGCTCTAATAGGAACCTGTGCACCTTTCCGCCTTATTTCCATCTCTCTTAGCAACCATCGCCTCATTTATTGAAATATCTGGAAGCGCTCTCTATTTTTTTTTCAAAGACTTCCGAAGGACTCAAAATGAGTGACCATCTGTAACATGGCCCAAGCCCTGAGGTGGATCTTTAATATTTCTCAGCAAGTGTATTTTAGAAAGAAAGAAAGAAAGAAAGAAAGAAAGGAAGGAAGGAAGGAAGGAAGGAAGGAAGGAAGGAAGGAAGGAAGGAAGGAAGGAAGGAAGGAAGGAAAGGAAGGAAAGGAAGGAAGGAAGAAAGAAAAGAAAAGAAAAGAAAAGAAAAGAAAAGAAAAGAAAAGAAAAGAAAAGAAAAGAAAAGAAAAGAAAAGAAAAGAAAAGAAAAGAAAAGAAAAGAAAAGAAAAGAAAAGAAAAGAAATTGTTAAGCATCAAAAGAATATCACAGAATGTTCCAGGTCCCACTCTTGAACAATATTTGAAGTTTCCCTCATTGTTTTCCTACAGAGATGACCTAAACCAGCAATAGCTGTGCCAAATGGGGACAATGAAAGTTTAAGTCCCTTATGTCTAGAAGACATCAGACAGACATAAATCTTCACTCCTGGCTCCCAACCTGACAGACTCCTACCTTGAAGAGTTATGAGAAAGGTCTATTACAGCTTTTCATCTGGAAATCTTGAGTGGCATTTTTCCAATCCTTCCATCTTGGAACAAGACTCTTCTTGAAGTCTAGAAGGGGTGTCTGGTATAGCAACAGTGAAGACAACTCTGTGGTAGTCATCCCACCTTAGGAAGCTCTCTGCAGTGTGAACGGTTTTCTCTGTCTCCCAGCAGGTATGTGAAAAGCAACGACTCATGAGAATAAGTTGTAAAGAGATGGGTAGATTTTTTTTTTTATTTGATTTATATGCCGCCCTTCTCCCGGAGACTCAGGGCGGCTTACAATGCGTTAAGCAATAGCCTTCATACTTTTGTATATTTTATACAAAGTCAACTTATTGCCCCCACAAACTGGGTCCTCTATTTACCTACCTTAGAAAGGATGGAAGCCTGAGTCAACCCTGAGCCTGGTGAGATTCGAACTTATAGTAATTGCAGACAGCTGGTGTTAATCACAATGCTTTTAGTCTGCTGAGCCACCAGCCACCAGATGTTTAAAAAGTGCACCTAGTTCAGTAATGAAATATCTGCAAGCTCAGAGAGCACCAAGGACCCCAGAGGTCAGCCTTGAGCTACAAATATTCTTTTCTGTTGGATTTAAAGTTCTGTGTGGAACACAATAGTGCAACCACACTGACAGAAAACTTCAGGTAAGGAAAATACAGACAGTCTTTGGGTTAAGAATATCTAATTTCAAGATAATACGAATTAGATACGAATGTGCTGCCTATTACCTGTGTTTCTCTGAAAATAAGACCCGTCTTATATTAATTTTTGCTCTAAAAGACACACTAGGGCTTATTTTCCAGTTGGATCTTATTTTCAGGGAAATACAGTACTAAATGTATCTGTCTAGCTGATGATCTTAACTGGGGCTTATTTTTGGATGTAGGGCAGGGGTGAAATGCTCCCGGTTCGGACTGGATCGCCCGATCCGGTAGCGATGGAGGCAGGTGGTTCGGAGAACCGGTAGCAAAAATCCCTGCCCCCCCCCCCCACCATTGCCCGGCTGAGCCGCACAATCATCAGAGGCTTTTTTTTTTAATTTTTAAAAGCATTTTTTCTACAATCTCTTTGGCCGAAAAGGTTATAGAAAAAATATTTTTAAAAGGAAAAAAAGAAAAAGCCTCTGCTGATCAGGCAAGTCAGCTGCGATCGTCAGAGGCTTTAAAAGCATTTTTTTTACTACCTTTTCAGCTGAAGAGGTTGTAGAAAAATGGTTTTAAAAGTAAAAAAAAAAGTTGGCCACACCCACTCAGTCATATTACTCCCCCAAGCCACGCCCACAGAACCGCCTACAAATCTTGTAGTAACAAGATTTACATTTCACCACTGGGGTAGGGCTTATATTGTGAGCATCCTGAAAAATCCCACTAGGGCTTATTTTCCAGGTGGAAAATAATTTTCCACTTGGAAAATATTTTCAGGCAAAACGATATTGAAAATGGCAGACAACTCTATATGGATACCATTTTTGGACTTCGTGCATGAGAAAGACAAAAATGAAAGTTTGATTTTAGGACTTGGTAATTAGATCTGTTATGATTATAGAAACATGGTGTATTTTTATGATTATGAGATATGGACATCTTGTATATATTTATGTTTAAACTCAGAGTAAGAGGCTATTTTATTATACATTTATAAGATCATTTTGTTTGTTTCATTTGAATACTTTTTACAGTAAGCTTTTGTTTAATTTAGGGAACGAGGTGGCTTTATTATATATTTGTATCTGCAGTGAAGAAAGACAAAAGTCAATCTTTTTATATTGGCTTTTTCCATGTTTTTTTTTCTTCTTGGCACTTTCTAATTTCATTCATATGATTCAGTCAATCATACACACACACACAGAGTCACTTGTTTACATCTTGAGCAACCAGCTTACTTTTTATAGCATCCACACAACTACAATTTTTCACACTTTTTTTTTTTTTGCCAATTTCCAATATTTGCTTCTGGTTTCCAACAAAAAAGCACCCATTGGAGAAAATAGGTTTGTTTAACATGTTCCTCAAAAAAAAAAAAAAGGTATTAAAATCAAGTGGCTTGCTTAATATCCGCCATGACTAATGACCATTATTCTGAATTATGTTTATAAAGTGAAGCACTACTTGTGTTCTCTAAAATTAGTGGTGGGTTTTAAAATTTTTTACTACCGGTTCTGTGGGCGTGGCTTGGTGGGCGTGGCATGGCTTGGCGGGTGTTGCTTGGTGGGCATGGCACGGGAAGGATACTGTAAAATCTCCATTCCCGCCCTACGCCAGGGGAAGGATACTGCAAAATCCTCATTCCCACCTCACTCCAGGGGGAAGGATACTGCAAAATCTCCATTCCCATCCCACTCCAGAGGAAGGTTACTGCAAAATCCCCATTTCCTCTCGATCAGACGGGACTCTGGAAGCAGACAATAGATGGGGGTGGAGCCAGTCAGCATTTTTACTACCGGTTCTCCGAGCTACTCAAAATTTCTGCTACCGGTTCTCCAGAACTGGTCAGAACCTGCTGAAACCCACCTCTGCCTAAGATGGCTTTTCCACACAAAAGTCTAACTTTGAAACTTAAACTGTAGCACAGTATCTGAGTGCTGCAAATAATTTTGAAGATTCTTTGCAACTTGGAATCTCTATTCCACATTTCACAGACCACCAAAATGTTTTCTGGGCAACCAGGAAAATTTCTCCAATAGATATCTCTGTAAAACATCCTCTTCCTTGGTGAAATTGCTTCATAACTCCCAGCTTGAAGGGCCAGGTTAAGTAGGAGACGGAATCTGTCGCAAGACCAACATTTTAATCACAGTAGCAGAATTTCTCAGTTCCCCAAAGCTTCCTTGGTTTTTGTGATTGTGAACACTATTACTTTCATAATTAAAATAGAAATATCCATAAGCAAAAGACTCAGCAAGCTTGGGGAACCCTAAGGATGGCAGAATATATATATATATATATTTAAAAACCTAGAATAAAAGACAGCTCTCTGGGAGGAAATCTCCAAGTTGCACAGTGAGAAACACATATGCTTAGTGGCGCTGGAATAATAGTTATCTGCTGCAGGGGAAAAGAGAACATTTGATGTGAAGTGACATGGAATGGACTAACGAGAAGCAGGCCTTGTATCCTGAACAGAAGAACTTCATCCTATAATGTTGCGTAGTGAGATCCATTTGTGAGTCATTGAGCACCAGCTTTCTTTCTAAACTTTCCCACCACTTTTTTGGAAAGTTGCACAAAGTTGGTATCCAGAAAGAATAAGATTTTTGAATTGCAGAAGGCTGTTTCTTCCCATTATTTGTAGATCGGTGGAAGTTCAGTGAGAAACTGAAGTCCCAGTTCTTCAAGAATCTGAGCGTGCTTCCAGGTGAACGCTTCCTCATGCAATCCTTCAAGAAGCATGGCTCAGTTATTGCCTTGGGCATCATGGGAAGTCTTCTACTGAAAGACTGAAATGCTTGAATGACCCATCAAGTTCCATAAATAGAGCAGTTCTACAACACAATTTGGAAACAAGCTGGAAAACAAGCAGGGTATATAATCAAGCCACTCATATCCATCCAGGTACCTTCTAGAAGTCCACAAATAGGACATGTGGGATAACCACCTTCTCTATAATCATTCTTTTTGGCCTGAACACCCTTCTGGAGATATGACCTTTTTGATACATGGCCATCAAGACAACAGTGACTTCTACAGAGGTCCAAAGAAGGACCCTATTCAAGACGTGATGAACTACAGGTTTCATATGACCCTAACGAGTGTCCAGAAGCTTGGAATCCAGACAAAATCATGGAGAAACAACATTAAGCTCCTACACAGCATTGCTTAATGGACTAATATTCATGTGACACAGACCGATTTGGGAAGAATTATGGAAAGAAGGATTCTTTTAATTGCTTGATGTTCCTTATGCAAATGGAAATAATGTACACGACTTAGCATGGAGAACTTGAGGTGAAGAGGTCTCCTGAGACCCGAAATGCTGCCTTTCCAAAGAGGAAAGGCCACTTCAGGCCCATAATTTATTCTCCTCACCTGTCAATGGCTCCATTTCCTTATCACAATTCCACCACCCGCGATCTCATACCTCGGTGATGGCATGAAGAACCATGCCTCCCTCCGCCTCCCGTAGGGATGCACGCAAATGAAACACGCCAAGGTGCTCATGCTTTCTTTGAGCCTGGAGGCTGCTTGGAGGAGGGGAGGGGAGGGGGGAGGGAAAGGCAAAACGGCGAGCTTGCCACATTTTCTCCCCAGGTCTACCGAGAGGTGTCTGTAGGGCTCATCTCACAGAATGTCAGAGTGCATGTGCTCCATGAAATGGCCTTTCACAACTCATCTCTCCTGCTGTCACATCGGACGCTGCAAATGGGGACTGACAGCTGTCTCCGCACACACCATCCATCTGTAGCAAATGTGTCAGCTAGCTGCACATTCCCAAAGAAACCATTATGCAGCTCGGGAAAGGAGAGGGCGAGACAGTCAAATGGAAGCAAGGTAGATTTTGGGCAGGTTGGACCATGGTTAGTTGGTCATTCCCTTCGGAGGGCCTTCCGTGTCCATCAGAGTGTCCTACTATGGTCTAACGATTACATAGTGTAAGGAATCCATCCTATAGCTTCAAACTTATGGAACAAGTCAGTTTTCACCAGCCTAGTACCATGTACAAGAGCAAAGGCCACAACTTCAAGAAGTTCTAGTTAGGATGGACAATGGAAGGACAGTGGCGGTAAACTTTCTCAACTGACCATCTTTGAAAGTGCCTTCGTAGATCTTCCTTTCCCACAGTTGGAATAGTTTCCTAGGTCTTTCTTAACCAAAGAATATACAGGTTGTTGTGGTCCACCAGCAACCTGTGGAGTTGGCAGCAGTGTCGGACAATGAGGAGGCTGGGGAGGACAATGGGCCAGTTCTGGAGTCTGGGGAAGGCCCCGACAAGAGCTCTGCATCAGAGGCAGAGAGGGGGCCAGGGCCATCTGGGAGTGGTGTGCAGACACCGGAGCCTCCAGAGGCGGATGGCTGAGAGGCAGAGGAATAGGAAGAGCTTGTTCCTAATGCACACATGAGAAGAGCTGCCAGAAGGCAAGAGCAGCTAAAGCAAAAAGGACAATTTGGGAGTAACGCCAGGAGATGATTGGCCCCTCCCAGAAGGCTTAAAAGAGCAGCAGCGGCTTTGTTGGATCTTTGTAGGAAAACAATGTTGCTACATTTGTTTCTTGTCAGTGTCTCTTGCTTCTGAACTTTTGCCAAGAAAAGCCTTTGGCAGGGTGCCAAATTAGGCAAAGGTTGGTGATAAGGCCGAAAGACTGTTAATGAAAAATTTCATTAAACTACTTGGGCTTAGATCACAACACAGGTAATCCTCAATCTATGATGACAACTGAGATCCGAATTTCCATTGGTAAGCAAGACGGTTGTTAATTGAGTTGTGTCAGAGCTTATGGACCTTTTTGCCATGGTTGCTAACTGAATTGCTGCGGTTGTTTAGTGAATCAGACGGTCATTAATTGAATCTGGCTCCCCCCCCCCCATGGACTTTGCTTCTTGGAATCTGACTTGGAAGGTTGTGAATAGGGAACACATGACTCCAGGATGCTGCAATGGTCATAAGTGCAAGGAACGGTCATATATTACTTTTTCCAGTGCCATTGTAAATGGTTGTAAGTTGTGGACTTTCTGTAGTTGGCTAAAGTAACTAGATTGGTTTGTCCTACGTTTTCAGCTTCTCATCTTAGCTTGTTTGTTTCCCTCACTCTTTATATTATTGATTGTTGAGTTCTTCTGGAATTGAAGATAAAAAAACAAGTTGGGGTGCATCAAACAGATACAATTAGCAATAGCAATAGCACTTAGACTTATATACCTCTTTACAGTGCTTTACAGCCCTCTCTAAGTGGTTTACAAGAGTCAGCCTCTCGCCCCCAACAATCTGGGTCTTCATTTTACCCATCTCGGAAGGATGGAAGGCTGAGTCAACATTGAGCCTGGCGAGATTCGAACTGCCAAATTGCAGGCAGCCAGCAGTCAGCAGAAGTAGCCTGCAGTACTGCAGTCTAACCACTCAATTAATCCTCTCGACTATTGGAGGAGTCCATCTTTGGATCTAAACAGCTTCATTTCCAAGGCCGAGGGCTTAGAATAGAAGATACTCACCTTGTCTTCTGGTAGGACCAGCTGATGGTCATGACCTACGCAACCCACCTTCCCAGCTTGTGTCTCTATGATGGGTTAGGCTTCAACTCTCATAATTTCTCACCAACACAACCATTGATTGCTCCAAAATGGCCTGTGTCTTACCACCTGTGTTATATCATCAGTATTCCATAGTAACCTTTGAGGTTCTTAAGAGATTGATTTTGTCCTATGAAAAGAATGAGGGCAGATCTAGAATTATTTGACGTTAGGAACCCACCACATCCGGGGATGCTACCAGATAAAGATTTTATTGCACAACTGTCCCACCGTATTCACTGAACCCTACAAAGATCCAAATCAGAGGTGGGTTTCAGTGGGTTCTGACCAGTTCTGGAGAACCAGTAGCGGAAATTTTGAGTAGTTCGGAGAACCAGTAAATACCACCTCTGACTGACCCCACCCCCATCTATTCTCTGCCTCCCAAATCCCAGTTGATCGGGAGGAAATGGGGATTTTGCACTAACCTTCCCCTGGATTGGGGAGGGAATGGAGATTTTACAGTATCCTTTCCCTGCCACGCCCACCAAGCCACACCCACAAAATGAGTAGTAAAAAAATTTGAAACCCACCACTGATCCAAACAATATCTATTCTACATCTTTCCCATCTCCTCTGCTGTCTTTATTTAGAGGTGCGGGGGGAAGTTAAGAGAGAGAAGAAATTGAGCAGATGTCCATCTCTTTTGATTGATCTTGTTAGGCATGGTAGATCTGGAAGTAACCTAGCTATCATCCCAAATTAACCTAAAATCACATGGTTGATGGGATGGAGTAAGAAACAGGGACATACCGTGTTTCCCCCAAAATAAGACTAGGTCTTCATATTAATTTTTGCTACAAAAGATGCATTAGGACCTATTTTCTGGTTAGGTCTTATTTTGGGGGAAATACGGCACTAAATGCATCCATCTGGCTGACAATCTTAACTGGGCCTTATTTTAGGAGTTGGACTTATATTACGAGTATCTTGAAAAATCATGCTAGGATTATTGCACAGTCCGTTGGTATAGTGGACATGCAATAATCCGGAAAATTTTTGAATGCGCAGAAATGGACAAGCTTACTTTAGAACTAAATAATAAGGAAGATTCGAAATACTACTTAACTTGGGACAATTGGTATCGGTGGATAGAAATTAAAAATAAGGCATGTGTAAAATAAAATAAGATACAAAATGTGTTTAAATATGTCGATTAAGTAGAAATAGGTGGGAATAGATGAACAAAATTAAGAATTATGTACTGTCAGAATGATGTTGTATTGTATAATTATTACAGATGTATTTTTGTTATAGATGTATTTTAACTTGTATTTTTGGATTTTGAATGCTAATAAAGGTTTATAAAAAAGAAAAGAAAAAACATGCTAGGACTTATTTTCCAATTGGGTCCTATTTTCGGGGAAACAGGGTAACAGTGTGGAGATTCCTGAGATATCAAAGTGCAGGTAGTCCTTGATTTACAACCCAAAATTTCTGTTGTTAAAAGTGAGACATTTGTTAAATAAATCTTGCCCCATTTTATGACCTTTTTTCCCATGGTTGTTAAGTGAATCACTGCAGTTTGATACGTTAGTAACCCAGTTGTTAAGTGAATCTGGCTTCCCCATTGACTTTGCTTCTCAGAAGGTCGCGGCGACCGTCCTAAGTAAGAACCAGTTGCCAAGCATCTGAATTTTGATCACAGGACCATGGAGATGCTACAAAGGCTGCAACTGAGAAAAATGGTCGTAAGTTGCTTTTCTCAGTGCTGTTGTAACTTTGAACAGTCACTAAATCAGGGATCTGCAACCTTAAACACTCAAAGAGCCATTTGGACCCGTTTCCCACAGAAAAGAAAACACCGGGAGCCACAAAACCAGGGTGGGCGTGGCCAACTCGACATCACTCACTTCCACCAGTCACATGACTCCCTCTCTGAATATTTCTATGTCTCCATCTCTCCCCCTCTCTCTGTATCTCTCTGTCTCTGCACCAGCCACTTCTCCATCACCTGCTGTCGCCCTTACCTTTTCAGGCCCAGCAAGGAGTGACTGGGAGGGGAGGGCGAGGGGCAGGCCCAGCCAGTGCTGGAATCACCCAACAGGGAGCCACAGCAAAGGGCCCAAAGAGCCGCATGCAGCTCCGGAGCCACAGGTTGCTGACACCTGTACTAAATGAACTGTTGTAAATTGAGGATGATCTGTATAAGTTTCCCATTGAAATAACCATCAAAGTAAACTGCTCATTCAAATCATCGCATTTCCCTGAAAATAAGACCTTCTCTGAAAATAAGCCCTCTCAAAAAACCACTCCTCCCTCCAAAATAAGCCCTCCCAAAAAATATTTAACCACGTGCGTAGCTGGTCCCTGCCATTTCCTCTGGTTAGGGTTAGGGAGACAGTGCTGGAAATCAGATAAGATGGCAAGAGGATCCCCGTCTTGCTCCACACACCCCAAAATAATAAGACCTCCCCGAAAATAAGGCCAAGCGCTTATTTCAGGGTTAAAAAATATATAAGACAAGGTCTTATTTTTGGGGAAACATGGTAGAAAAGCAAACATATTTATTATCTCAGTTATCTCAAAACCTAACGAGGGGATGAGATGCACTCTGCATGTAGAAAATCAAAAGTTGAGAGTATCATAGCAGTGGTAGGTTGCCCCTGGTTGCACCGGTTCTATAGAACCTGTAGTAAAACCGATGGGAGGCTCCCACCGACCCCGACGTCATCAAAACACTTCTGTGCATCCGCAGAAGAGCGTGTGTGCGTGGCCCCACTGCGAACCGGTAGTAAAGGTAAGTAGAACCCACCCCTGTATCATAGGAATAGTTCGTTGAAGAGGAAGATCATGACTTTGTGGTAGCTTTAATTTAAACGGAAAGAAACAAATTTAAGGGGAATGAATGACTCCCTTTAAACTTTGATAAAGGACAACTTTCTTATGAAAGAAGGCTGGATTAGAAAATACATTTACAATTGATTTAATCTGAACGTAACGACAGTTATGACGATAATTCTGAGCCTTGGTGGAGCAGCGGACTAAAGCGCTGTTAAATAGCACTTAAGCTGCCAGCTGCCTGCAACTACTGCAAGTTCGAATCTCACCAGGCTCAAGGTTGACTCAACCTTCCATCCTTTCGAGGTAGGTAAAATGAGGACCCGGATTGTGGGGGCAATAAACTGACTTTGTATAAAAAAGAAACACCGCTTGGGGGGGCCGAAAGCCCTAATAAGCAGGTATATACAAAAGTATGAAGGCTATTGCTTAACATATTGTAAGCCGCCCTGAGTCTCCGGAGAAGGGCGGCATATAAATCAAACCAATTAATTAATTAATTAATTAAATAAATAAATAATTAATTCCTTGGGGTTTTTTTTGATAATTCTGCCCTTCTTTTTTGTTTTTAAAATAAAAAATTTGAAAGGGGGCTGAGGTTTTTTCCAGAGGGCTTACATTCATTCCTGCACCTACAGATAAGTATTTAAGATGAGCAGAGTTCACCCCCTCCCCAGAATTCCCCAGTCAGCGTGGGAGTTGGGAACTGAACTCCACTCATCTTAAAGTGGGGCCAAGGTTGTTTTAGTTAGGCAGTTCTCTTTTATAGAGAACACAGGTTCAAATCCTTTTCCGATATGCAACATCCCAGAAGATTTTTGCACATTGAGAAAAGGACGCAAAGTTAGGCAGGGGCCTTGCCTGGTGCGACATGTGGCTCAAACCGGCCCCCGTGGTCTCAGTCACGCTTGGCCACCTCGGGCACAACTGTATCCAGAAACAGCAGCCACTGTCTCTGCATGCTTGGACTGACTTAACGTGGCGTGGAACAGCTGTTCCGTGAAAAGCAATTTCCTGCAGCGGGAAGCTGAAGTGAAAAGGAAGTGGCTGCAGCTGTTTGGTGGAGAATTAGCTCCGTGTGGGTTAAAGCCTTCACTCCCAGTTAAACCTGCAGGTTGTGAGAAAAAGGGCAGTGCTGTCAGGCCCGATGAACGAACAGGGTTCTGACAACCTTTCTTTTCCTACTTCGGAAGAGGAAGCAGGTTTTAGGGAAGGGAGGGTGGGAGAGAGAAAGAAAGAAAGAAGAGAGTAAGAAAGAGATGGAAAGAAGACGGCAACATTTGGGTCTGTCTCTTTGGCTGGGAATCTCCCCCCCTCTCCCCTCCTTGGGAGCGTTTTCCTGCTTTCAGTTCAAACAGAAATTCAAACAGAAATTCATTCACATTTCAAATTTCAAGGTCGAACTTCCTTCAGAAAGGAAAGGGACCCTTACCAAAGAGAAGATCCAACCTAGAAGAGATTTCCTGACGGTGGGAACTATTCATCCATGGAAGTGAAGAAGTTGTAAGTTTTCAAGAGGAGACCTGGACAGTCATTTGACCAGGTTGCAATAATAATAACAATAATGCAATCTTGCCTTTGATGGGAGGTTGAACCTAGATGCTCTCCAAGGTCTGTTAATTCCAACTCTGTTAATTCTTTTATTCTGTTAAAACTAGATTCCTCCCCCCCCCCCAAATAATGTATCTTTAGAATGGAAAGATGGCTTTAGCTTGCTAAAATTTTAGTGAAAGACCCCTATCGTCTCTTGGATAAAAGGAGTGATCTACAATTCAGTTATATTTATTACCTTTCTAATGTTTTTCATTACCAAATGCAAATATCAGGGTTTCAAGCAGAGGTGGTATTTGTTGTGACCCAGGCCCAAGTAGGTGTTATCAGACACCAACAAACAGATTTTATTAGAACAGCTGAGAATTAACTCATTCTCAGTGTAGTCCAAGCTAATTCAAAACAAATTCTTCGTAACACAAATTCTTCAGTCTAATCACCAACCTTGGTCTACTTTGGCGACGTGCCAAACGCTTTTCTTGGCAAAAGTTCAGAAGCAGAAGACGCCGACTAGAAATAAATGCAGCAAGACAAGAAACAAATCTATCAACGTTGTTTTCCCACAAAGAGCTCGAGAGCCGTTGCTGGTCTTTTAAGCCTTATGGGAGGGGCTCATTGTCTCCTGGCCTTACTCCTGAGTCGTCCTTTTTGCTTTAGCTGCTCTTGCCAAAGAACCGGTAGTAAACATGTTTTGAAACCCACCACTGGATATAGCCATAAGCATTCTTTCTTCCCTAAGAGAGGAAATTGTCCAATTGCACAACATGAGCATCAGCAGTGGGTTTCCAATATTCCTACCACCGGTTCACCACAAATGTGCACACCTTTATATTTATATTGGGTTTTAAATTTTTTACAATTGGATTTTTAAACTGTTGAGCCAAATTATTTAATTTGTTTTAATATGATTTTTTAACTTTTGTATTTATTGTATCTTATTCTGGCTGTTCACTGCCCTGAGTCCCGTCTGGGAGTAGGGCGGTATATAAATTTAATAAAAACTAAAACTAAAACTAAACCTTCCACGCATGCACCCAGCCTCAAAAACGTGCCTAAATAGGATGACTTGAAGCTGGAGTGGGCAAGCCCCACCCATGATCACTGCTACCGATTCACCAAAACCAGTACGAACCGGCTAAATACCATCTCTGATTAGCATATTGAGGGAAGTCTAAGACTTCTTTAGAGATAGACAAAACATGGGTCCTTGAAGCCTTGCCATCGATTCAAACAGGCGACTTTCTCTATGTGATATAACAAGATTTGGATCAAGTCGGAGTGTCAGACCTGGAAGCCATCTTTTACAGTTGGGTAAAATCAGTTGGGGAACCTCACACAGCCACAAAAAGCCCCCCAAAACAACTTTCATGCTTTACACACACACACAAAATTCCACATCCAGCTTTGTGAGATTTTGTGCGTTGGTGTAGTTAGAGAGAAATGCTAGAAAAACATACTAAATCTCAGAAAGCTGCACTTTTATTTTTATTTTTAAGCTAAATTTAAAACTTCCTAGGCTAAAACGTAGACCTATCCTTTCAATGACTAGGTCTAAAAAAAAGAACAACTAAAAAACCCCGCTTTTAAAGCTCCCAAAGGGGAAAAAACACTTACTCGATAGAACAGGGGTCTCCAACCTTGGCAACGTTAAGACTTGTAGACTTCAACTCCCAGAATTCCTCAGCCAGCTTTGCTTTGCTCCACAATGAGATTTAGCTGCTTGCTGATGCAATGGATTGCAGGCAAGGCAAGGCAAGGCAAGGGGGGATTGTATAGAGTATGGGTGATATGTAATCAAAATAACATTCTTTTCTCAGAGTCAAGGTCAAGGTGCCCTGCAGCTGCACGAGGTAACTGGGAGGTATCTTCAGTTTTGGATGGTGCCTGATTGGATCATGTGATGGACACGTGGGTGCTAGGTAGGGATTGAACTTTCCTTTGGGTGGGGAAAACCTGGAGGCTTTCAGATTCGGGTTTTCCCAGATGTGCCCATATGACATCTCTCATAAAATGGAACTTTGAGGAAATTCAAGCCTTGGAGTTTTCTTTCGTTGGGGTGTTACTTAGAACCCTGGCATGGAGAAGAGTTTTTGGTATTTGGAAAGGCCATCTCTCTTCCATGAGCAAAACTGAAGAACATCTGAAATAGACTAGCAGAAGAGAACATTGATAAATTCCTTGATCTGGTGAAGAATATCAAATCTCTTTCCTTTGACACACAAGGATGCCCCAAACACCTAAGATCATGGATTGACCTGCATGACTACCTTTTGAAAAAAACCTCTTTACTCTAGTTTCACACCAAGACACACATGGTTGGGATGTGGTGGCTCAGTGGCTAAGATGCTGAGCTTGTCAATCAGAACGGTTGGCAGTTCAGCGGTTCGAATCCTTAGTGCTGCATAATGGGGTGAGCTCCCGTGACTTGTCCCAGCTTCTGCCAACCTAGCAGTTCGAAAGCAGGTAAAAAAGGCTAGTAGAAAAATAGGGACCACCTTTGGTGGGAAGGGAACAGCGTTCCTTGCACCTTTGGCATTTAGTCATGCCGGCCACATGACCACAGAGACATCTTAGGACAGCGCTGGCTCTTCGGCTTTGAAACGGAGATAAGCACCGCCCCTTAGAGTCAGGAATGACTATCACGTATGTGCGAGGGGAACCTTTACCTTTAAGACACACAACATCCAATCTTTGCCGTGTTTTCATCTTGTGACATTGTGTATGATTTAGCCTGATGTATAAATCCAGCCCGCCTGATTAGATCATGGTTCAAAAACTACTGTGCAGCCTCAGAAAATGGGATCCTTCAGAACCAGGTAATTAATTAAAATATTTATTATTTAACCCGTTGATACAGCCTGTGGTTATCAGTATCAAGCTATGAATGCATTTTTATTGTAGAACAGTTTTTCCCTGTTCTGCTTCCAAAGCCAGCATGCTGTTTTTCGGACTTTCTAGATGTCACTGTAAGTGATAAGCAATCAAGTGGAATATAGGAGATAAGCAAGACACTGAAAACTTGAGAGTCCATTTCTGAACCCTGCAGCCATTCAGTCTTGTGGGCAGCAAGGACGCAAAGAATTGGTTATTTGTGACTTCCCCTAGAACCTTGCCACAGGCAGTTTCTCCTGTCAGTGATTGTAAACACTAAGGGTTGTGTGTGTGTGTGTGTGTGTGTGTGTCAAAGTGTTGAAGTCCAAACCTTGCAGAGAATGGGTCCCTAATGCAGCGTTTCTTAACTTTTGGCAACTTTAAGATTGGTGGATTTCAACACCCAGAATTCAGGGTGGCTGGCTGACTGGGGAATTCTGGTGGAGTTGAAGCAAGAGTGGGCTGCTGGGGGTTCGGGAGAACCTCTAGCTAAGATTCTGTGCAGTTTGGAGAACTCCCAAACTGCACAGAACTCCCTGGCTGGCTCCGCCCCGCCCCGCCCGCCCCGCCCATCCCAGGAGTCCCCCCATGGGGCTCGTTTTGGATGCAGATAAATGCAGGGCATGGGCAGAGGCTCGTGGAGGGCAAAAAATGGGCCTATTGGAAGTTTGGGAAGGCTTGAAACAGGCCCGTTTCCGGCCTCCAGAGGGCCTCCGGAGCCTGGGGAGGCTATTTTTGTCCTCCCGGAGGCTCAAAGAAAGCCTCCAGAACCCGGGGAAGGCAAAAATGCCCCACCCCTGCCATGGTGCAGGAGGCCGACTAGGCCATGGCCACGCCCACCCAGCAACTGGGCAGAGAACTCCTTGCTAAAATTTTTGAAGCCCTGCGTTGAAGTCCACCCATCTTAAAATTGCCAAGGTTTGAGGAAAACATGGTCCTAATGTGTCAGAATAGCCAACATTAAGCAGAGAAGGCAGGTTGCAACACATTATCAAAATTGGAAGAAATTACGACGATAGCCGAGAGGGGAAATTGATTACTGCTTAAGCGATATTGGTCTCCCATTAGTCAGACAACTGACAGATCAACAGGCAGGAATCTTCAATAGCTTCTGAGGGCATAACTGATGCCTGAGTGAGTAGGAATGACTTGAATGAAAAGGGCTATCAAGAAAAAAAAACCATTGGAAACCATCATGTTCGGAAGATGTCGGACCCAAATATTATACAGCCAAAAACCAAATTGTCGGATATACTTCCTTCAGTATCCAGGAAAGGAAAACCCAGACTTCATCATAGATTAAAGTATGGTACTTTTACTAGATATGAAATGAACGCAACCATGGAAAGCAGGATTCTGAGGCACAAAGCGCGAAAGTTACATATAGAAAGCATCCCCTCCCACTGTCCACCGTAAATCATCCAATCCAAAGGTCTCCCAGAGGTCAGGTGGGAGCAGACGTCTGGCCGTGTCAGCATCCAGGAATGCAGTGTCCGTTGGCCTGATAACAGCTTAGGAATTGGTTTCGTTTCTTAGATTCATCCATAGCCCAACTACCTAAACCCCCCTCCCTCCATTACTATGACAGCCAAAGCAGGGAAAGGCGGAGGCTGACACAAATGTAAATTTTGCATGCAGAAAACAAGTCCCGTGGCTCCCACATCTTAACCTAAGTCAAAGGAGGCCTTCCTCGTTTGAGGACCTGACTACAACTCCCAGAACCTTGAGCCAGCCTCAGTCGATAGGGGCTAAGAGTTTTGGATTGGGTAGTCCAAACATCTTCCAGTGATGACGGCTTCAATAAATAATACGACCAGGCACCAGGGGAGAGAAAAAAAACTGCTTCTTCTACCTTTCAGTTCTGAGGAAAGGTATGAAAAATGGAAGTTCTCTTGTGAGGTTCTTGGTGCTCTCTGAGCTTGGTGGTTTTCTTGCAGACAGTTCGATACGAAACTAAGTAATATCATCAGTATTAGGAGGAGAGTGGAGCTTGTTCTTATTTTTGTATACTAGTCAGGAAGTATTCCTGCTAGTTCCTTGATTAGGCTGTTCTTTACTGTCAGCTTGTTCGACTGTGTTGGTAGTTTCTTGATTTGAGTATTGTGTTCTGATCTAGGCTTCCCAAATGCACTAAGCCGATTCCTCGTCCCGATAAAACCCCTTTTATTTAGTTTAAAGGGAAATTCCTCTCCAGCAAAGTCCTGGCCAACAATGTTTCAAGAGATTTCAGGCTTGGAGAGCTGCCAGGCCGATATCTTTCAAGCGACAGTCTGTAGCAGACCATACTTGGCAAGACGTCAGGAACAGATCTTCACTAATGAGTTGAACTAATTGTCTCCTGCAAAGTCCCCTCCCCGTCGCTCCTCTTTATTCCCTCTGGGAGGGGCTATTCACTGTCCACCTGTGGCTTTACTCCCAAGTCGACCCTTGTTCTTTAGCTGTTCCCTTTGTTGGGCAACTCTGTGTATGCGCACACTGGGAACAGGCTCCAGCTGTTCATCTGCCTCACTGATGTCTGACTCCGAAGGCAGCTAATAACTGGCATCCGGCCCTGTCCCCCTCTCTGCCTCCGATGCAGAGCTGTCATCAGAGCCTTCCTCAGACTCCAGGACTGGCCCAAGTTCCTCCCCAACCTCCTCACTGTCTGAATCTGCTGCAAGATCCACTGGCCGCTGGCATGCCACAACATATTGTTTACTTGATTGTTGGTCTAGTGCAGGGGTGAAATCTACTTACCTTCCTTACCGGTTCGGAAGTGCACATGCTATGTGCACACACTCGCTTCACACATGCATGCACACATGACACGTGCACAGGCACATCTTCTGCGCATGCACAGAAGGTAAAAAAACATTACTTCCTGGTTAAAACCAGGAAGTAATGACACCCGGGTGGTGATCACTACCAGATCGCCAAACCACAGGGAAAAATTGGGCGATCTGGTCTGATCAAGGAGCATTTCACCCCTGGTCTAGTGTTAATCTTAGTCTCTGCTCATAGGGATGTTGATTGCTGGTTAGGAAGTGTTTGGTCTTATTGTTTCCTTTGGGATTTGGATTGTCTCTTTTGAGTGGTATGTAGATGCCATTTATCTCTGCGTGCCTGTTGATGGCTGATTTGTCTGAGTGCCAGGCCTCCAGGAATCCTCTGGCGTTTTTGGTCTCAGTTTGACCTAGGATGCTCACCATTTTTTCAGTTAAAAAATTTATTGAGAAGATGTACTGCATCAAACATGTTTTTGAAAACCTGTGCAGAGCTACACCTGTTCTTCATAGGAAGAAAAAAAATCCGACAATCAAGCTTGCCTCTGATTTGCCTTCATGGCCCCATCCCTGCTGCTTTCATGGCATAGCTGACAGCTTTGGGAAACTTCCCAGAAGAAAAATGAGGGTAGTTTCATCTCGATAGGCTACAAATGTAGAGCTGAAATTTCCTCCTGATAAACGGAGGGTTTAGGCCTGATGGCATCCACCTTGGCAGCCATGTTGGGAGCAATCAGTCATTGAAAAGAACACCATCAACAGTTCCTGTGATGTGGTTGACTTCAAGTCCAGGTCTTATTTTGGCACGGAAGACCTGTCTGAAACAGACAACACCACCACACCACCACCACCCACGCCTTAATGGAGTATCTTCAAGGATACTTTCACAGCAAATAGCTTTCACTTCACTACATCCTTCAAGATCTTCCTGTCAGGCCTGGAAGCCATCTTTTTTGTTGGACCTTCAGGCCTGCCACATTTACTACTGTGGGAAACTGGGAGGAGGGATTGTATGGAGCCAGGGTGATATATAGCCATAATAACATTCCTTTCTCAGAGAGTCAAGGACAGCTTGCCCTGCACCAGGAAGGGTGTGACTGGGAGGCATCTCCAGTTGGGATGATGTTTGGATTGGACCATGTGATGGACAAGTGGGTGCTGGGCAGGGACGTGGACTTTCCTTTTGGTGAGGGAAACCTGGAAGCTGTTGTGGCCCCGTCCTCTGAGCCTATCCCATTGGAGGAAGGAAGCTCTGAGCAGGAGGAAGAGGAGCCAGCCAGATCTCCCAACCCCCCCCCCTCTGGCACTGTCTCAGGTGTCAGCTGAAAGAGAGCCAAGTAGTGGGGAAACAGGTGTCTCAGATGAGAGTGAGGGAGAGACGTCATTCCTGGATGCACGCCAAAGAAGGCGAGATAAACGCTTGCTGCAGCTGCGGAGACATATGAGGGAGTAGACCTGAGTCACGGGACTGGAGTCACAGGATCAATGAGTCACTGGACCACACTCAGAGCCTATATAAGACAGGAGGGTGGGTCCTGATTTCTGTGATGAACAAATACTCTATCGGATAGGCATTGGAGTTACAAGCTGAAGCTGATCAGAGACTTTGCTGAATATTTGTGGTGCTTTTCTTTCTGTGTACTATTAAAGTCCTTGGCAGACGGTGTGCATATCGCTGCCAAGTTTGAGATAAGAACTGTGGAGTGTGCCAAGTGCTTCCTTAACCCTCGACTGGCTGTGTTTCTGTGGGTATCTGCAGAGGGGGACAGATCAGAAGCTTCCAGATTCAGATTTTCTCAGATGTGCCAATATGACATCTCTCATAAAATGGAACTTTGAGGAAACTCAGGCCTCAGAGTTTTCTTTCATTGGGGGTGTTTCTTGGAACCCTGACACTTCCCTTTCATGAGGTCTGGTAGATGTATGTGGGGGGGGGGGGTTGACACTAGTTAAGATGGCAGAAAAGTCTCAAGCCATCTTCTGTGGCTTTTTTGTTACTGAAGAGCCCAAGGCAACTCTCTGATCGGTAAGACTTGGAGAAGCAGCTGGGGAGGTCTACGAAGAACATGTCCCACCAAACCAAATTGGGGCAAAGCAGAAATGTGGGTAAGGGAGGTGTTGAGAAGAGCCAGAGATAGTAAAGATGGCAAAGATGTAGCTATGGAAAGCAGCATATAGGTCAACCTCAACTTACAACCATTCGTTTAGTGACCAAAGTTACAGCACTGGAAAAAAGTGTCTCATGACCGGTTTTCACACGTACGACCGTTGCAGCATTTTTATTTATTGTATTTATTTATTTATTTTGTCAATCATATATAAGATAACAGCTAAAAGTATAAACATAATTTGAATACATGAAAAGAGTAAGTAAAAAAGAATATTAGGACAGGGACGGTAGGCACGCTGGTGCATTTATGCACGCCCCTTACAGACCTCTTAGGAATGGGGTGAGGTCAACAGTAGACAGTTTAAGGTTAAAGTTTTGAGGGTTTGGGGAAAAAACCACAGAGTCAGGTAGTGCATTCCAGGCATTGACCACTCTGTTACTGAAGTCCTATCTTCTGCAATCAAGTTTGGAGCAGTTTACCATGAGTTTCTATCTATTATTTGTTTGTGTATTGTTGTGGTTGAAGCTGAAGTAGTCGTTGACAGGTAGGACATTGTGGCAGATAATTTTATGTACTGTGCTTAGGTAGACCGAAGTCGACGTAGTTCTAAGTTGTTCTTGTCTTTTTCTGTACACTGAGAGCTTATGCACCAGAGACAAATTCCTTGTGTGGCCAATCACACTTGTCCAGTAAAGAATTGAATTCTATTCTATTCTATTCTATTCTATTCTATTCTATTCTATTCTATTCTATTCTATTCTATTCTATTCTATTCTATTCTATTCTATTCTCCTGCAGTTCCCTTAGCCCTTCATTCCAGATTTTCCAAATGTTGGAACAGACTTGCCTAATGATGAGATGGACAGCATATAAATTTAAGAAATAAATGATAAATAACTCTCCAGCAAGAGCTAAACTTCTGTTACATGAGATCCTGCATGCAAACAAGGGTTGGGGTGGGAGTGGGGGGGATGGAATTTCCCTCATCTATTTCCGTTGAATTCTTCACTGTCAAAGCAAGTATCCAAGGATTAATTGCAAAGTTGCACCATTAGCATCTTCGCCATCTCTCCTAAATACCATTCCCTGCTGGCTTAATTGGGTGAGTGAAATGGGGGCTTAAAAAACAAACAAAGAAAACCAAATTAAAAAGACAAGGGAGCCTGGGACGAGAGAAACCGGAGGGTCTGGATAATTTCCCAGGCATGCAAGTGATTTTTTGGCAACGTCAAAATGTCACCCGGACAGCGGTCAACAATTCTACCTCGGCAGATCCACAGACCATGCTCCTTCCCTGCACGGGGGTGTGAGGCTAACGAAGAGGAGTGGGTGGGTTCCCATCCTTCTTTCCACTTAGGTAGATAACGGTTCCAGCAAGGAGGGAGGCCAGAGCTGTTTCCCTCCCCCCTCCCACTCGCTCTCCGCCGTGGAGAGAAACGCGCTGGTGATCGCCCCAAGCAGCTGCATTCGGAGCGCCGCGTGGGTCTGCTGTCACTTCGCATCAGCCTCCTGGCTCCGATGTGGGGGACTCGATTAAGTCTGTCGCCGCAGAACCCGTTTAAGGAGTCAGTGATTCACTTCACTGGCTAAGTGGGACCGATCGCAGTGCAGGTCACTGGCAAGGCCTTGGCAGCATCTCTGGGAAGAAATCGCATCCTACCAGGAGCACAGCAAAACTGCTACAACTTCTTACGTCAGAACATTGCTCCCACATCTTGTAGGGCTTCACTGGAGCCAGGACTCCAAAAGAAATATCATGTTGTTGTTGTTGTTAGTGGCGAAGTCGTGTCCGACCCATCTCGACCCCATGGACAATGTTCCTCCAGGCATTCCTGTCCTCTACCATCCCCTGAAGTCCATTTAAGCTCACGCTGACTGCTTCAGTGATTCCATCCAGCCACCTCGTTCTCTGCAGTCCCCTTCTTCTTTTGCCCTCCATCGTTCCCAGCATTCGGCTCTTCTCCAGTGACTCCTTCCTTCTCATTAGGTGGCCAAAGTATTTGAGTTTCCTCTTCAGGATCTGGCCTTCTGAAGAGCAGTCAGGGTTGATCTCCTCCAGGACTGATGGGTTTGTTCGCTTTGCAGTTCAAGGGACTCGCAGGAGTCTTCTCCAGCACCAAAGTTCAAAGGCCTACATTCTTTGGCGCTCAGCCTTCCTTATGGTCCAACTTTCACAGCCATCCATTGCAACTGGGGAAACCATAGCCTTGACTATACACATTTTTGTTGGCAGGGTGATGTCTCTGCTTTTTAGTATGCTGTCTAAGTTTGCCATAGCTTTCCTCCCCAGGAGCAAGCGTCTTTTAATTTCTTGGCTGCAGTCCCCATCTGTGGTGATCTTGGAGCCCAGGAAAATAAAATCTGTCACTACCTCCCTTTCTTCCCCATTTGCCAGAAATTGAGAGGGCTGGATGCCATGATCTTAGTTTCCTTAATGTTGCGTTTCAAGCCAACTTTTGCCCTCTCCTTCTTCACCCTCGTCAAGAGGCTCTTTAGTTCCTCTTCGCTTTCTGCCATTAGGGTGGTATCATCTGCATACCTGAGGTTGTTGATATTTCTCCCGGCAATCTTAATTCCAATTTTTGATTCATCATAGAAATATCATAGGGACTTGAATTGTAGAACTTTTCTTAGAAACAGCAAGAAATCAACTTAGTTTCTTCCCGGGGAGATGTTTGAAAGATAGTTTTGGTCGAAGCTGAACAAATGTTGACTTGTTCTAAACGGCGGGTGAAGTTTCCAGATATTTTCCGGAAAAAGTCTGGAATGTACAGAAATGGATAGGTTAACTCTAAAAATCAAAGAAAAAGAAGATTCGGAATATTTTATAACACGGGAACTCTTCTACAAATGGTTAGTTAACAGATACTGAGGTTAGAGGAGTGGATTTATGTGAAATATGGGCTACATGAGAAAGAAAAACAGATGAGTAAATATTTTGATGGTTATATAATTGATACCATAATAGAAAATAGAATACTTTTCAACAGCGGTTGATATTATTGCATATATGTTTATATATGTACATGATTATAATGATTATGATGATGTTTATATTTTAACACTTTGGACACCTGGAAAACATACTGTTCAATACAGAAATGGAATTTGTGATATAAAACAATAACAAAATGGATGAAGAGCAGGGCTGAAATCCACTTACCTTCACTACTGATTTGCAAATGTGAGCGCACGCGCCTCTTCCATGCATGCACAGAGCCTTCTGCGCATGCGCAGAGGTTCAAAAATGGGATGTGATGATGTCTGGGTGGGTGGGCGGAGCCTCCCACTGCTGGCCCTACAGGTTCGCCCGAGTCAGATAGAACTGGCTGAATTTCACCACTGATGAAGAGCCTCACTCCTTACGAGGTACACTTGGGCTGGCCATTCAAGTGGAGGGAAAATTATCCAAACTCTCCGGTTGCAATCGAGGTTGAGGTAGTTGATTAAGGATAAAGGTAAAGATAAAGGTTTCCCCTCTGCAATTGTGTCTGACTCTAATGGGCAGTGTTCATCTCCGTTTCTTAGCTGAGGCGGCCAGGGTTGTCTGAAGACCCTTTGATGGTTATGTGGCCAGTATGACGCTATGCCAGAGCACATGGAAATCTGTTCTCTTCTCATCAAAGGGGTCCCTATTTGTCTACTCTCATTTGCAGGCTTTCAAACTGCTAGATAGGCAGGAGCTGGGGCAAGGAACGGGAACTCGCCCCGTTATGTGGCACTAGGGATTCGAACCGCTGAACTGCTGATCTTTTGATCAACAAGCTCAGCATCTTAGCCACTCGGGTCTCAAACATGGGCTGTCAGCTTTCCATCTAACATTCTCACAGTCTTTAACCACTGAGATATTGTGCCCCCTGGATTAAGGATATGGATATATCCACATATATCAAAGAACAAAAAACAAAGAAGAGGGAGTCAAGCTATTCTCCAAAGCACCTGAGGGCAGGACAAGAAGCAATGGGTGGAAACTCATCAAGGAGAGAACCAATTTAGAACTAAGGACAATTAACCAGTGGAACAAGTTGCCTCCAGAAGTTGTGAATGCTCCAACACTGGACGTTTTAAAGAAGATGTTGGATAACGATTTGTCTGAAGTGGTGTAGGGTTTCCTGCCTAAGCAGGGGGTTGGATTAGAAGACCTCCAAGGTCCCTTCCAATGCTGTTATTCTATTCTATATCCAATTAAACCTGGCATTTCTTCACCGGGATAACATCTGAGTTGGTCCTTCCTCCCAACTTAGATTTGAACGATTTCTAAATTAAATCCCAACCCCTAAATATAGGCCAGTATTCCCCGTGGTTTCATTCAAATCCCTTCCTGAGCTCAGTCTCCCAAGGTCATTCCCACATATGATTACACCCAGGCAACAGCTATTCCATCTGTCAGCTGATGTCAAATGAACCAAAGACCAGAGATACACTTGCATTAAAAAGGAGCCTATTTTACATAGAGATAGAATCCGCCAGGCCAAGACTCTCTTTCCACCAAATGGAGATACAGATACAGAATAACAGAGTTGGAAGGGACCTTGGAGGTCTTCTAGTCCAACCCCCTGCTTAGGCAGGAAACCTTACACCACTTCAGACTAATGGTTATCCAATCTCTTCTTAAAAACTTCCAGTGTTGGAGCATTCACAACTCCTGCAGGCAGGCTTTTCCACTGATTAATTGTTCTCCCTGTCTGGAAATTTCTCCTTAGTTCTAGATTGGATCTCTCCTTGATCAATTACCATCCATCGTTCCTAGTCTTGCCTTCTGGTGCTTTAGAAAACAGGTTGAAACCCCCCCCCCCACCTTCTTTCTGGCAGCCCTTTCTTAAATATTGGAACACTGCTATCATGTCACCCCTGGTCTTTCTTTTCACTAGACTTGTTGTTAGTTGCAAAGTCGTGTCTGACCCATCACAACCCATTGGACAACATTCCTCCAAGCCTTCCTGTCCTCTACCATCCCCCAGAGTCCATTTAAGCATGTTGACTGCTTCAGTGACTCCATCCAGCCACCTCGTTCTCTGCCGTCCCCTTCTTTTCCCTTCCATCATTCCCAGCATTAGGCTCTTCTCCAGTGAGTCCTTCTTTCCTATTAGGTGGCCAAAGTATTTGAGTTTCCCCTTCAGGATCTGGCCTTCTAAGACTAACTAAGATGTCACTCGGCTAACCATACCCAAAGCATGCAACCATTCTTTGTGTGTTTTATCCTCCTGTCCTCTAATCAACTTCGTTGCTCTTCTCTGTACTCTTTCCAGAGTCTCAACATCTTTTTTTTATAATGTGGTGACCAAAACCGGATGCCAGTATTCCAGGTGAAGTCTTACCAAGGTTTTCTAAAGTGGGACTAAGATCGCCTTGCTTCCCTCCCAACCTGCCAATCCAAAACCCATCGAGTGGTTAGCAGCAACAATGATCTCAGCACATGGATGAAAGAAACCATACTGCAAGAGGAAGGAAATGAACTGGTTCTTTTATGCACCCTCTGGGCTCAGCCTTTCGGAGTTTGTCAGCATCAATTTGCCTTGCTTGACTGGCACGACCATATTCTCTGCTGGATTAACTGCTCCATAAATTATCATGCTTTCCTCTTGAGGGTTTTGCTTTCACCCGGCATGGAAGCAGATGAGCTGAGGGTCTATTTTGATACTGGAAGTGCCAATCTGCTAACAGCCTTATGACCTTTTGTTTCATTTTGGGGAATAATCCCTTGAATGTAACCTTCTTCTGCTCTGCCCCCTCCCCCCAACCAACTCTTCCAGTGCTCTTATTGAATGTCAATCCATCCATGATGAAACATCAACCATGTGGTTGACAAGGTCCACCTAGCAGGCAAATTCAAGAAGCATGAAATCCACAAGGATTTCTGGAAGACCCCATTAATGCTAGAGTAAAGTAGAAACACCCTTAAAAACTGCAAAAAGAAGGCAGAATTATAGCAAGCGAATTCAGGTGGAGTCTATTCCCTTTCCATGACCTCCATCTCTAGGCTAGGTTGCCTCTTCCCAGATCTACTTAACTCCTCCTCTGCCTGGGAGGAGTCCCTGTTATTTCCTCACATGAGATTTAACAGAATAGCAGAGTTGGAAGGGACCTTGGAGGTCTTCTAGTCCAACACCCTGTTCAAGAAGAAGACCCTATACCATGTCAGACAAATGGTTGTCTGTCTCTTCCTAAAATCCCCCAGTGTTGGAGCACCCACAACTTCTGAAGGGAAGCTGTTCCACTGATTAATTGTTCTCACTCTCAGGAAGTTTCTCCTTAGTTCCAGGTTGCTTCTCTCCTTGATTAGTTTCTACCCACTGCTTCTTGTCTTGCCTTCAGGTGCTTTGGAGAATATATTGACTCCCTCTTCTTTGTTGCAACCCTCGAGATATTGGAAGACTGCTATCATGTCTCCCCTGGCCCTTCTTTTCATTAAACTAGACATACCCAGTTCCTGCAACCATTCTTCATGTTTTAGCCTCCAATCACCTTTGTTGCTCTTCTCTGCATTCTTTCTAGAGTCTCCACATTTTTTTTAATATCATGACAACTAAAACTGGATGCAATATTCCAATGCGGTCTTACTAAGGCTTTACAAAGCAGTACTAACTTTTCACCTAATCTTGATTTTATCCATTTTTTGATGATAAATGAATGGAAAGAAGATCTAAGGTAAATTACTGGGGATTGGGTGAAATCCTGGTCATGGTGAGGGCTGAAATAAATAAGAGACTCCAACTGAAGCTGAGTCAGAACAAGACACACTACATATTTCCAGTCACCACTGCTACTAAGCAGTGAGAATCTCTTGGGTTCAGGACCATGGAGAGCAATAAAACAGACAGGTTGCTCTATTGCTCCAAGTCCATTGACTGGATTTGATAGCTAAAATAATCTTGCTAGGAAACTCATCCCACTTCTAGTTCTTTTAGCTGGCACCTTCTACAAAAGAGAAGTTAGAAATGTGATTGGCAGATTGGTAGATTTTCATCATTGAACTCCACTTTTCCAAATAAAAAAATCAGCATCACATCTTGGGGATCTCAACCTCAACCTCCAAAGACCACGGATCTCTTCTAACCCCTCAACAGAGTCATGATCACAGCTGGCCTCCACAGCTGCGACCTAGTCACTTGACACAGGGAGCTCTCAAACCTGGTCTGTTAATGGATCTTCTCACAATCTCCCTCCTTATCAGTTGTTGTTGTTGTTAATTGCGAAGTCATGTCTGACCCATCATGACACCATGCACAACGTTCCTCCAGGCCTTCCTGTCCTCTACCATCCCCTGGAGTCCATTTAAGCTCACGCCGACTGCTTCAGGGACTCCATCCGCCACCTCATTCTCTGCCATCCCCTTCTTCTTTTGCCCTCCATCGTTCTCAGTATTTGGCTCTTCTCCAGTGAGTCCTTCCTTCTCATTAGGTGGCCAAAGTATTTGAGTTTCATCTTCAGGATCTGACCTTCTAAAGAGCAGTCAGGGTTGATCTCCTCTAGGACCAACCAGTTATCAGAGTACCATAGAATCCCTGCCTGATCTCCAACTAGATCCTCATTTGCTCCAGAGACACTTTAGATCCAACTATGTTTTTTTCCTTTGAATCCTCTCTTGTGCTTCTGATCTCACAGGACCATACTTCAAAACTGTCATAGATATGTGCAGGTCTCCAAGAGGAAATTTTTTTAAAAAATAAATCATCACCCCACCAAACCAAACTACCATAAACTTCATTGTTGTATTCAGAAATAAAGCCAGCCCCACCCCACCCGAGGTCCATCTCTCCCTTTTTCTCTGAATCTAAGTTTCACCGAGTCTCTTGATGCTTCCCCCTGTAGGATGCATGGGAAAAAAACCTGCGTGGGATAAAAAGGCATCATGCAAGATGGAGAGAAGGAATTGCTGGATTCCCAAACCCTCAGATCTTTCTGCGGTTTGCCCTTGGAATATATTTGCTCTGTTCTGCTGCCGATGCTTTGAAAAATATTGGTTAAACATCAAGGACCAGGAGAGTTCTGACCTGTCATGTGGTTGCATTTAGCAGTGGGCATTCGCTGGGTTTTTGGGTTTTTTTTTTTCTCCCAACGTCAAGGCTGCACTTGCTATATCATACAGAAAACACTGGAGGGAGGTGTAGCTTTTTCCTTGCAAAGAAAGCCTTCGAGGCTAGCTCCGGTTCAGAGAGGTTCCTCCTGCCAAACTTGAAGGTTCGAATTCCGCAGTAAGCCAACTGGGAAGGGGAGAATTCACAAAGCACCTGACTGGTTAGCAAGATGGATCCCTAATTTTTGAATCCTCCTGCAAAGCCATTTGGAATTTCATAACAGCAAAATAATAATAATAATAATAATAATAATAATAATAATAATAATAATAATAATAATGCAGATTCAATAATAAGGCAAATCCCATGGTAAATTTCCATTTCCTGAAGGCCAAGAAACTGCTTTCTACGTGCCAGCTTTTCTGCTTACTTGGGTTTAGAAAAACGAGTGCAAAAACCTCCCTTATAAGATTCTGATTTGCAAACTGCCAATAAAATACGCCACGTTTTAATCAGGCAGGCAAGCAAAAATCCATCTTTGCTGGTGAAAACCTAGCAAAAACAACAACCTTGTGATCCTAGCAAAGTCATTTTGGGGTCTGGCAGATTTTGGGTCTGGCTAGTCTAAAGAAAAGAAGGACGAGAGGAGACATGATAGCAGTATTCCAGTACTTGAGGGGCGGCCACAAAGAAGAGGGGGGTCAAATTATTCTCCAAAGCACCAGAAGGCAGAAACAATGGATGGAAACTAACCAAAGAGAGAAACAAGCTGGAATTAAGGAGTAATTTTCGAAGAGTGAGGACAATTAACCAGTGGAACAGCTTTCCTTCAGAAATCGTGGGTGCTCTATCACTGGAGGATTTTAAGAAGAAACTAGACAAGAAGACAAGAATATTATTTCAGATAAGAAGAACTTATATGAAATAATATAGGTTCTCCTGCTTGAACTCTAATTCATCAAAGCAATCAGAATTTTCAACATCAAATTCAGAAATGCTGGGTGTTCCATTTTCATTGTAACTATTGAGTCTGTCATCTGCACCTCTATCACTGTCTGGTTTGGTTCTGCAACCCAACAAGACAAGACGCAGACTTTAGAGGATAATTAGAACTGCAGAAAGAACAATGGCTACCAACCTGCCTTCCATTGAGGACCTGTACACTGCATGAGTCAAAAAGAGGGCTGTGAAAATATCTACAGACCGCTCGTATCCTGGACATAAACTGTTTCAACTCCTACTCAAAAAACGACGCTATAGAGCACTGCACATCAGAACAACTAGACACAAGAACAGTTTATTCCCAAACGCCATCACTCTGCTAAACAAATAATTCCCTCTACACTGTCAAACAATTCACTAAGTCTGCATTACTGTTGCTATTAATCTTCTCATCGTTCCCACCACCCATCTCCTTCCACTTATGACTGCATGACGGTAATTTTGTTTCTTGTATCCTTACGATTTATATTGATTGTTTCCTAGTATGATTCGATTGCTTATTTGTACCCTATGACTATCATTAAGTGTTGTACCTTATGATTCTTGACGAGTGCACTCGTCAAGAATTATAAGGTACAACACTTAATGATAGTCATAGGGTACAAATAAGCAATCGAATCATACTAGGAAAGCTTATACTTTCCTAGTATAAGGAAAGCATACTAGGAGAGCTTATACACCAAAAACAAATTCCTTGTGTGTCCAATCACACTTGGCCAATAAAGAATTCGATTCTATTCTAATATAATTTTTATGCATTACATCACTCCATATTTAGACCTCCCCTTGCTGCATTCCACTCTCAGTCATTATTTAGCTTAAATTTCCCCTTCCCACAACAATAATCTTTGTTTCAATGTTTGCCATTAAAAAACAACAACCATAGAGGAAGTTCTAATAAAATTGAAAAATCCGGTGAGGACAAAGGACCTCTGCAAATTTCTACTGCTTTCTGTGACCACCTTAGTCCATGTTTTTGTGTTGCTGGAAAAACTTAGGTGAGAAGATGTTGAAGGCCATCTCCTTTCTCTCTCTCTCTTGCTCTTTCACACCTCCCCTTATTTAATTATTATTTAGCATATGATGAGAACATGGCAGAAGAGAAATAAACACATACACGCAATCCCAGTAATTATATGCAAAACTTCTATGGGGGGTACAGCAATGGCCTCAAAACTGGATATCCAGTTCAGCTTTCCAGTCAATCCTCTCTGGCATTGCTTCGTACAGATCTTCTAGGGCAGGGGTCTGCAACTTTAGACACTCAAAAGAGCCATTTGGACCCATTTCCCACAGAAAAGAAAACACCGGGAGCCACAAAACCCTTCCCGTGCCTGACTATTTCTTGAGCGGTCACAAAACTAGCATATGTAATTTTTAAAAATTTATTTATATGCCGCCCTTCTCCGGAGACTCAGAGCAGTTTACAATGCGTTAAGCAACAGCCTTCATACTTTTGTATATTTTACAAAGTCAGCTTATTGCCCCCACAACTGGGTCCTCAATTTACCTACCTTAGAAAGGATGGAAGGCTGAGTCAACCTTGAGCCTGGTGAGATTCGAACTTGCTAATTGCAGACAGCTGGAGTTAAATTACAATGCATTAGCCTGCTGAGCTATCCAGGCTCTTGAATTAAGTTGAATTAAATGTTCTGTTTTCTTCTGAAACTTTTCATTTCATTTATCCATGGTTGGCCTACTGGGGATTGAAAAGCTCAATAAATCACATGCTGGCGGGTGTTGCACATTGGTGGTTATGACGCATATTTTGAGTGATAGGGAGCCACAGCAGAGGGGTGAAAGAGCCACATGCGGCTCCAGAGCCGCAGGTTGCTGACCCCTGTTCTAGGGAACCAGAGAATGCACATTGTCGTGGGCAATCTTGCACAATATGTTTAATAGCTTGCATATCAGCACCACAATTGCAACAAGGGCAAACTTTCCATCCCCACTGATACAGGGGCAGTTACAGTTAAAGTGAAACCCATAGAAAAATAAAAAACCCGAGATATACAAAAATGATCACCATGTCAATTAATCCTTAGTTAGGTAACTTTTAGCATGAATTATGGCCTTACAACATCTTACCATGGAGTGAACCAAGTCTTTGAGTTGCGCAGCTGTTCTAATGTGAAACCAAGATGGAAGGATGGCTTCTATTAACTGGGTTTTATTGCTGGATCGCTTCTGACTAACACATTTCTTTAGTCAGCTCCATAGATTTTCAATTGGGTTAAGTTCTGGGCTATTCCCAGGCCATTCCAGCAGTGGAATAGGATGATCTTGAAACTCCCCCCCCCCAAAAAAAATTGGTGTTATTAGCCATCAAACCTCAAAAAGACACTTTTCCCAAAAGGTTTCTACAATTTTGGCCACTACTGTATCATTGGCATCCTTCAGTCTCAAGAGACGATGGTATCATGCTCTGGAAAAAGGTCGTAAAACAACATCTAGTGTGACTAAAAAGGCCAATTCGAGAGTGGCAATCCCTTCCACACTGAGGGAAGATATATTCTGTCCCCTGCCCAGCCCCCAGTTTTTGCTGGTTCCAGGACTGTCTCTTTGCCTCAGCCTGCTGAACAAGTGTCTCTTCAAATTGGAGAAGGCCATGCTACGTCTTTCGCCTCAAGCTGAATGATCGGAGGTCAAGTTTTCCCAGTTGTTAATGTCCATTCCCAGGGCCTTTAGGTCCCTCTTGCAGATATCCTTGTATCACATCAAACCTCAAAAAGATACTTTTCCCAAAAGGTTTCTACAATTTTGGCCACTACTGTATAGTGGTCCTGGTTCCCTATATTGCCACTCGATCCCAAGAAGAAGCCTCAGGAGATCTCCTGAGATCTCCTCCTCCTGATTTTTTCCCCCAGGTTTGTAAACCAGAAAGTTGCAAAGAAAAGAAGGAGTTTAACCAAACCACAATAGATGATCCTTCAGCTGCCTCTAACAATCCAGCCTGCTCAAAATCACCGCCAAGAAAAATTTAAAAAAAAAAAAAATTCTCGAGCAACTGAGAAAAAAGAACAGAAACGTCTTTAGCTGAGGGGGGAAAAAAGTTGAAACATCCCAGGGCAGATTTCCACCTTGTACAAGATGTTTGAAACGCGGCCAAAAAATTGCATGAAAAGAAGCCAAGGAAATGTTATATTTAATGTGTAGTAGGCATGTATATAAAATGTATTGACTATATGAATAAGTATATAACAAACAAAACGTCTATGTATATAGTTGGCTGAAAGATAAATTGGGTATTACTAAAAATGCTGGTATTGGAAAGCTATGAAAATGTAACTAAGGTTTAAAAGTTGTAAACGTTGAATAAAAAGAATTAAAAAAGAAAAAGAAACATGGCCCAAAAATTGCATGAAAAGAAGCCAAGAATGGGTTGCCCATTCCATATTTCAGCGCCTCCCTTATTTTTGTTCCTTAACATTTTCTTCCCCCTTCCTCAAACGCCGCACTCAGTTTAGTGCACCAAGTCACGTGCATCTATTAGGCAAATCATGTACCCAACATTGGCATAAATTTGCATGCATTTCAATATTAGAACTTTCCACTTTTTACCAGAGCTGAAAACGCATCTCCCCTCCATCTTCACTAAGCGCTGGACTTTCTCTTGTGGAGTCTTCCCCAAAATTCTGGGTCAATAGATTTGCTATCGGTTGCCAGCATTTTGAATCCTATTGTTTTGCATCCATACCCCTGAGCTGCAGGTTTGTCTCACCCCCTCCCTCACCAGAATCTAATCACCGAAATCTGTCAACCTTCAGGACAAGTAGCAATGCCCATCTGTCGAACCAGGCTTCTGCCTCAGGTCAACATTGTGGATTATTACGGTTCTGATCAGAGTTTTAACTCCAGGGCTGAATTTACTTGGCTGGATGTTGATCACTAGGATTGTCAGTTTTCGGATACAACCCGAGCATGTGGGCTGGAAGTGGTAAAGATGGATGCATTCCGCTAAATGACGGGTTCATTATGCAAAAATAAATCAAAGAGAAGACAATGGCGGGACCGTCCAGCTGATACGATTGCAACAGGGAGCATTTAAGCAACGCATAACTATACTATTAATTGTACTTTTATTATTCTGCCTCTTAACATTTCTGTTGTTCTGAATTAACTACTCAGCTTCACCCAAATTCAAATAGACATCCCATGACATGGACTCCATGTGGGTCAAGGATAAGGAATACAAAGAGAAGAAGATGGACAAACTGAGATACAACTTTAGTTGTGGCCAGGGGTGAAATTCAGCAGGTTCTGACAGGTTCTGGAGAACCGGTAGCAGAAATTTTGAGTAGTTCGGAGAACCGGCAAATACCACTTCTGGCTGGCCCCAGAGTGGGGTGGGAATGGAGATTTTGCAATATCCTTCCCCCAGGAGTGGGGAGGGAATGGGGATTTTGCAGTATCCTTTCCCTGCCACGCACACCAAGCCACACCACACCATGCCCACCAAGCCACGCCCACAGAACCGGTAGTAAAAAAATTTGAATTCCACCATTAGTTGTGGTCCCTTTCACTATCATTCTCCTGACACAAATGCCTTCACAATGGCAGGTTTTTCTAGTCTACCTCCCATAGAACTTCAGCCATCAGAGGTGGTCAAAGGGGAAAAGGAGCTACTTGAGAGCCAGGTCTTACCTAAGAACATGGAATCATAGGGTTGGAAGGGGAATTGGAGGTCTTCTCGTCCAACCCCCTTATGTCATTCCTCTCAAATGGTTGCCCAATCTATTTTTGTGATGGGGTACCCACAACTCTGGGAGGCAAACTACTCCATTGATTGTTCTCACTGTCAGAAAATTTCTCCTTGCTTCTTGGTTGGATCTCTCTTTAACAAGCTTCCACCCGTTGCTTCTTGTCCTGCCTTCAGATGCTTCGGGGAATAGTTGACCCACCCCCTCTGCTTTGTGGCAGCCCCTCAAGTATTGGAACACTGCTAACATGTCACCCCTAGTCCTTCCCTCAAATATGAGCAGTGTAGAGATACTAGTAGGGGAGAGAGAGAGAGAGAGAAAGAGAGAGAGAGAGAGAGGGAGAGAGAGAGAGAGAGAGAGATTGATGATAGATGGATGGATAGATAGACAGACAGACAGACAGACAGACAGACAGACAGACAGACGTAGGTAGGTAGGATAGATAGATAGATAGATAGATAGATAGATAGATAGATAGATAGATGTAGATATTGATGAAAGATAGATGAATGTAGGTAGATAGATAGATAGATAGATAGATAGATAGATAGATAGATGATAGACAGACAGACAGACAGACAGATGTAGGTACGTAGGGTAGATAGATAGATAGATAGATATTGATGAAAGATAGATAAATATAGGTAGGTAGGTAGGTAGGTAGGTAGACAGACAGATAGATGTAGGTAGGTAGGTAGTGTAGATAGATAGATATTGATGAAAGATAGATAAATATAGGTAGGTAGGTAGGTAAGTAGGTAGGTAGGTAGGTAGATAGATAGATAGATAGATAGACAGACAGACAGATAGATAGACAAGCAGACAGACAGACAGACAGATGTAGGTAGGTAGGGTAGATAGATAGATATTGATGAAAGATAGATAAATATAGGTAGGTAGATAGGTAGATAGACAGACAGACAGACAGATGTAAGTAGGTAGGGTAGATAGATAGATATTGATGAAAGATAGATAAATATAGGTAGGTAGGTAGGTAGGTAGGTAGGTAGATAGATAGATAGATAGATAGATAGATAGATAGATAGATAGATAGATAGATGAGAGACAGAGGGAGATGGTAGAGAGAGAGAGAGAGAGACTTTCTGAATTATTTCACTTTTTAATCCTGTTGTGTCCCACTCACAGGCTAAATAGACTTGGGTGGCTACAAAAACTGCAGATCATTTCATCGATCATTAAATTCAATTAGTGGGGCTCATATCTTGTTCCAAACAACAAGGCTTGTTTCAGTCTACAAAGCATAACATCTGGGCTCCCACAACAAATTAAGCGGAAAGCAAGCAGCATACATCATGACTTATTTCTTCGTTAGCTGGACATAACAGCCCGCTCAGCAGTTTTGAGTACAATTAAAAAGAAAGGCAGGCAAAAAAATCCAAACACACATAGAAATATATATATATATATATATATATATATATATATATATATATATATATATATATATATATATATATATATATATATATATTATTATTATTATTATTATAGATAACTCTAGCACCAACTCCAACTTCATGGCAAGAGCAATTAATCCTCAAAATCCTGTGGGAAACCTCCATCTTCACTTCTGTAAAGATTCCTACATACCTACCACAAAATGGAGGACCTCAAAGAAAAGTAGAGGTATTCCTTGACTTTCAACAATTCATATAGTGACCGTTGGAAGTTACAAAGGCACTGAAAATGTGACTTATGATAATTTTTCACATTTTTGTTGCAACATCCTCATGGTCATGTGAACAAAATTAGGGTGCTTGGGAACTGATTCATATTTATGACGGTTGCAATGCTCTGAGGTCACATGATCCCCTCTGTTCTGCCCCAGCTATGGATCCCAAAGAACGCAGCACACACAAAGTCCGTTCAAACCTTCGTTTACTAAATAAACCAGTATTTTACAACAACGGCTGTTAATTAACTACATTAACAGCCGCCAAGAATTCAAAGAATAATAACTGAAAGCTTACTATGGTTGGCAGAATGCCCAGAAGCAATTTGCAGGAAGCTGATAAGATAAGCAAGACAAGACACAAAGGAATGTGAATGAAGTTGTTCCCTGCAAATGACTTTAGTCGGCATTCCTCCAGGGTAAGAGAGTGGCCAATTAGCCCCAAGCCTTAATCTTGAGGAGACCTCCTCCTGAGGAGACATTCCTGCCTTTTGGCCACTCTGTGCGCCTGTGCATCGAGAAGAAGTTCCTCCTCTTCTTCTTCTTCACTTATGGGAGCTTCTGGAGGTTCTGAAGGCCCTGGTTGAATCCCTGCCTGTAGCACCACATCTTCTCCAGCCTCCTCATTGTCTGACTCGAGTGCCAGCTGCACAGGCTGCTGCAGCAGCACCACACCAGCCTCCTCGCTGTCGGAATCAGCTACCAGCTGCACAGGCTGCTGACGGACCACAATACCTTCTGACAAGAAAAATCAATGGGGAAGCCAGATTCACTCAACAACCGTCTTACCAATTTAGCAACTGCAGTGATTCACTTAACAATATGTGGCAAGAAAGGACGTAAAATGGGACAAAATTCACTTAAGAACCATCTTAGTAACAGAAATTTGGGGCTCAATTGTGGCCGTAAGTCAAGGACAATCTGTATTTGTGGCCCCCTATCTCATGTGCCATCATCCCCACCACCTCAGTGACAATGGCAAGCGTATCTTCCACTTTTCCCAAATCCAAACATTTCAAGTTTTCTTTCCCTTTCCAAATCCTTAAGTCATCCCTCACTGAAACAAGCAACATTGAATGATAACATGAAACACCAGCCATCAAGGAATGATTCCTCCAATTTATTTATGCATTTAATTTATTTATGTATTTAATTTATTTATATGTATTTAACCATACTTCCATGGCTGCGTACCTCATATGATGAGGTAGCTCACACAGAAAAAAAAATCCATAAAAACGTGGTGAGAAAAGAGCCAGTTTGGTCCCTCAGTTTGGTCCCTGAGGTAAAAACCATTGCTGTTGTGGGGAAAATAGGAGGAGAAAGGAATATTAGATATGTTCACTGTCTTGAACATATTTATTTATTTACCAAACTTCTATGGCTTCCTACCTCATACAATGACTGTAGAATAGAATAGAATAGAATAGAATAGAATAGAATAGAATAGAATAGAATAGAATAGAATAGAATAGAATAGAATAGAATAGAATAGCAGAGTTGGAAGGGACCTTGGAGGTCTTCTAGTCCAACCCCCTGCTTCGCGGGGTACACTAGTACACCACTATTACATCACTTCAGACAAATGGTTATCCAACATCTTCGTAAAAACTTCCACTACTGGAGCATTCACAACTTCTGGAGGCAAGTTGTTCCACTGATTCATTGTTCCAACTGTCAGGAAATTTCTCCTTAGTTCTAAGTTGCTTCTCTCCTTGATGAATTGCCACCCGTTGCTTCTTGTCCTGCCCTCAGGTGCTTTGGAGAATAGCTTCACTCCCTCTTCTTTGGGGCAGCCCCTGAGATATTGGAAGACTTCTACCATGTCTCCCCTAGTCCTCCTTTTCATTAAACAAGACATACCCAGTCCCTTCAACTGTTCTTCATATGTTTTAGTCCCCTAATCCTTTTTGTTGCTCTTCTCTGCACTCTTTCTAGAGTCTCCACATCTTTTTTACATCGTGGCGACCAAAACTGAATGCAGCATTCCCAGCGTGGCCTTACCAAGCCTTATAAAGTGGTATTAACACTTCATGTGAACTTCTATGGCTGCCTACCTCATAAAATCTGTAAGTAGCTCACACAAACACACAAAAATAAATCATAAAAACGTGGTGACAAGAGAGCCAGTTTGGTCTCTAAGGATGAAGGCACCGAGGTAGAAACTATCGCTCTTGTGAGGAAAATAGGAGGAGGAAGGAATATTAGATACGCTCATTGCCTTGAGCCGTTTATAAAATAATAGTGAGATCTTTTTTAAAAAAAAAAAAAACTAAAAATGAAGTAACGTAATAATAATAAACAGCTTTCTAGCTCACCCTCATGGTCGTCTGGAAGACTAAAAGGGTAGGGAGCCCTCAGATCTCAGGTAAGGGGGTGTTCCAATGGGCTGAGGTGGCCTCAGGAATGGGGCATCTTCAAGGTCTCATCAGTGGCCCCATTTAAGGAAGATAAGAAAAGAGCAACAAAGATAATTAGGGGACTGGAGGCTAAAACATATGAAGAACGGTTGCAGGAACTGGGTTTGTCTAGTCTAGAGAAAAGAAGGACCAGGGGGTGACATGATAGCAGTCTTCCAGTATTTGAGGAGCTGCCACAAAGAAGAGGGGTCTCCAAACCACCTCAAGGCAGGACAAGAAGCAACGGATGGAAACTAATCAAGGAGAGAAGCAACCTAGAACTAAGGAGGAATTTCCTGATCGATTAACCAACTTGCCTTCAGAAGTTGTGGGTGCTCCATCCCTAAAGGTTTTTAAGAAGAAATTGGACAGCCATTTATCCAGAAGGGTAAAAGGTCTCCTGTGTTGTGACCCAGGCCCAAATAAGTAGTAGGAAAATCAGTGAAAAAACAAACAAACTTTATTTGAACAGCTGAGGATGACTTCATTCCCAGTGTCGTTCAACTAAATTAAAGCAAATTCCTCCCAACACAAATTCCTCAGTCCTGTCACAAACCTTGGTCCAATTAGGCAAACTGCCAAAGGCCTTTCTTGGCAAATGTTCAGAAGTCACAGATACAAAAATAAATACAAGACGTAGACTAAGAAGAAGACGACGAAGCTACCAATATTGTTTTCCGGCAAAGCCCAAACGCCATTGCTGGTCTGTTTTAAGCCTTATGGGAGGAGCCAATCATCTCTTGGCCCTACTCCTGAGTCGTCCTCTTTGCTTGAGCTGCTCTTGCCTTCTGGCAGCTCTTCTCATATGTGCACAAGGAACAGGCTCCTCCTGTTCCTCTGCCTCTCTGCTGTCAGCCTCTGGAGTCTGCACCTCACTCCCTGGTGGCCCTGGCCCCATCTCTGCCTCTGATGCAGAGCCCTCATCCGGGCCTTCCCCAGCCTCCAGGACTGGCCCATGTTCTTCCTCAGCCTCATCGCTGTCCGACTCCGCTGCCAGCTGGCGGACCACAACATCCTGCTTGAGGTGGGACTCAAGGCCCCTCCCAACTCTGTTATTGCACCAACGCTATCTAACCTAGTACAGTGGGAGAGCAGTAACACAAGTACACTGCCCTGATCAATTTTGGATGCCATCTTTGCCCCTATTCCTTTCTCACTTTTTCCCCCCAAGCTATCCAATTTTAGGACCCTTGCAAACACCAGGCAGAACCCCTTCCCCACCAAAAAAGATGCTCCAGGAAACACCAAGGCAAAGCGGCAAGGACCTTATCCATCCCAACCCCGTGACTTCTTCAGGTCCGTCTGCCTCCACAAGCTTCTTTTCTCTTCACAAATCCACGTGCGACAAAACCAGAGTTTAGAGGCTGACGGAGAGTGTGTGTGTATGGGGAGGGAATTGTCGCATGCGGCCCTCCCTCCCTCTCTCTCTTCCCTCCCCCACCCCCAGATTTGAGGGAGGGCTAATTGTGAGACAAGGCCAGTGGGGAGGGGAAGGGGGGGAGACTAGCAATTATTTCTCCTCCCGAAGCCCCGAAACCCATTTGAAACGGTTAAGCAGAAGTCGGGCGGTATGGATGCCACACAGTTTCTTGAGGCGCATTCGCTGTTTTTTCACTTGTGAAATATTTCTGTCAGAACCAGTTAATGTACAAATTAGCAGCAGTGGTCTCTCTCTTACGTCTTCTGACTCACTAATTTGACGGAGGAGAGCGGGGGGGTGGGGGGAAGAGGGAAGCTTGACTTGTCCGGGGAGAAAAATCTCTCTCTCTCACAAGGGGGGCAAAAGGCCGGTCAGGCACGACTGCGGGTGGAGAGGAGGGACACACAGGGTGGAGGAAGGGCTGGGAGGCATTTGTCACAGCTGCGGCAATTAGAAAGCCCACTGCAAGGTGTGCTTCAAAAGTGGGGTGGGGGGAGTGCCCCTTTCCGTAGATGCCATTACAAGAGAACCAGACAGGTCAAACCATCGCTGGGATGATGCCTTGATTCAGGTACAGCTCAAGACACCCGTCAAAGCTTACGTGTGATTCGGAGGTGGCATCTTCCCAATCCTGGGAGATCTTGAAAAGCTAAGCAAGGTCTCCATGCGCAGAAAGTAAAAAAAATTACTTCCTGGTTAAAACCAGGAAGTAATGACACCTGGGCGGCAATCATTACCAGATCGCCAAACCACAGGGAAAAATCACCACCGGATCAGGCGATCCGGACTGATCCAGGAGCATTTCACCCTTGAATCCCTCACAAGGTTAGCATTGGCCAGTTACTCTAAGTCAAGTTGTCCAGAAAACAAAGTCCATCCATGGAAGGACTTGGGTTCAAGGTCAACGTGAGGGAGATGTGACATTGGCTTGATGGTTGGTCAAGCAGGTAATAGAGGTAAGGTCTTGGCTTACAACCACAATTGAGCCCCAAATCTGTGTGGCTGGGCAAGACTGAGCTTTGCCCCACATTTTCCAATCTCATTTTATCTTGAGATCAAAGCCCTACTCTTTTAGATACATCAAAAATACGTTTTTAATGGCGTGACTGCGGCTCATCATCTTCCCCCTTTGCATGTTTTCCTTTAAAAAAAAAACAACTTAATGTCAACTTCGAAACGGATCAGTCCTGCTGCGGCCATCTTTCCGTTTCTCTGATTGCCACACAATATGGAAAAGGGGGAGAAATTTGGAATGTCAGATCAGACAAATAACAACCAACTATCCCGTGAGAACCAAGGTCATCCCAACCAACAGGTGCTGGCCAGAGATTAAGAGGAGTTGCCAAGGAGACGCCAGAACACCTAATGGGACAATGTGACCTGTGACAATGTGGGGTTGTCTATTCTTTAATTATACCGAAAACACAGGGAAATAGTTAGAGTTGGTTTTGCTTTCACGCGTGCCAAAATGGTGCGCTCAATAAAACAGTTCTTTGAGAAAGCTGTCCGTCTCGGAGTGCTGAATTGGTTGGGTTCATCAGTCGGAACCTTGAGAGTGGTGGTGCGGTGGCCTAGAGGTGGAACTCTCGCCTCACAATCAGGAGGCTGTGAGTTCGATCCTAGGTAGAGGCAGATATTTCTCTCTTCTGGGCACATTGAGATTATATCTGCTGAATATAACTCCGCATTAGCAACAGGAAAGGCATCCGGCCAGTAAACACTCAGCTCCATTCAGTTGCCCAGACTCCACCCTGCAAGGGATTATGGGGTCATTCAAAGACGATGATGATCAGTCAGGACCTTGACATACACTTCACAGGTATTCCTCCTCATACAACTGTAATCGAGCATGCCCATTACCGTCCTACGTTGTAACAGTCATAAAACAGGTCAGTCAGGTGACGATCTGATTTTATAACTTCTTTGCAGTGGTCATTATGCGAACGTAATAGTCATTGAATGAACCGGTGGTTCACTATGGGTGCGGTTTTGATGAAAAGTAGAAGTGCCGAGTTTTGGCATAATTGTCTTAAAATTTAATTGGGCCAAATAAATTAAATTAATTTATTGAATTGGGCCAAACTATGTTATAATTTTAATTAGCAATTTTATAATATTTGTGTATCCTTATTTTTCTTGACTGTACACCACCTTGAGTCCTGCGGGAGAAAGGCGATATAGAAATGTAATAAATAAATAAATAAATAAATAAATAAATAAATAAATAAATAAATAAATAAATAATGTGGTCACATGATGCTGCAAATGACCATAGATACAGTCAAATTCCTGAAGTTTTATCAGGTGACTGTAGAGGGTCCCCAATTGTCAAAATTTCAAATCCAGTCCCCTTGTTCTTTTTTTTTTTAAAAAAAATAAACTTTATTGATTTCAAACAAAAAATGTATAAAATTTGTCCATGCTGTTTACATCAGAGGAGCAGCGTTCATACATATTTACAATAATCACATAGGTGTCTCTTGGTAACAATCTCTTATCATATCACTACCTTTTTAAATTCCCTTTTTCATTTTCTCGTGTATCCATTTATAACCATCTTTCCCAGACAGAATAGAAAACTGATTAATTTCATAGGTTAACATGCACATCTCTGCGCAATCCAATATTTCCTTAATTATATAATTTTCTGGTGGCAGATCCTTCTCTTTCCAGTGTTGTGCAAATGCCAACCTGGCCGCTGTTATAATGTGTGTCAATAAATATCCTCTTGTCCAGTCCCCTTGTTCTATTCCAGTGTTGGTGAACCTTCTCAGCACAGAGTATACCTGCGCGCAGGGGAGCACAAGAAACCGGAAAAGCAGATGAGCTTCTGATGCACATGTGCACCGGTCACCTGATCTTCCGGTTTCTGGCACTCCTGCATGCCCAGACCAACTGGCCGGTGCCCATGTGCACCAGACTTGGAAGAGCAACAGGCGAGGGCTGGAGTGCCCGGACAGATGGCTCTGTGACAGTGATGGGTTTCAAATTTTTAAACTACTGGTTCTGTGGGTGTGGCTTGGGCGTGGCATCACTTGGTGGGCGTTGCTTGGTGAGCGTGGCAGGGGAAGAATACTGTAAAATCTCCATTCCTTCCCCACTCCAGGGGAAGGATACTGCAAAATCCCCATTTCCTCCCGATCAGCTGGGACTTGGGAGGCAGAGAATAGATGGGGGCGGGGCCAGTCAGAATTTTTATTACCGGTTCTCCGAATTACTCAAAACGTCCGCTACCGGTTCTTCAGAAACTGGTCAGAACCTGCTGAATCCCACCTCTCCTCTGCGTGCCACTTCCAGCACATGTGCCATAGGTTCGCCATCCCTGTTCTAGTCATTCACAACTTCCAATGTTCGCTCAGCGACCGGTTGTAAGTCGAAGACAATCTGAATTTCAACAAATCTGGATTTCCAGGGCTTTTAAAAGCAGGGGCTTTTTAGTCTGGTGAGCTTCCATGGGGGATTGGACGCTTAGAAGGTGTTGCTTAAATGACTTTTAGCACCTTTCTGTGATCAGGGGCTGCTCAAGTCCAAGATGCTTTGCTTGTTCGAAAAACGTTGCGGGAATCAGCCGTGAAGCTGGAGCATAACAAGGGATTTTTTTTAAAAACGTGGCACGGGGTGGGGATGGTTCTTTGGGGGTTCTTTTTGCAACGGATGAACCGAAAGCACCTTCGGTGAGCTAAAAGGTCCTTCTTTCCAGCACGATGGCCTGACAGCCTCCTCCCCAACTCCCCTTCAATTAGCGCACACATCTCTATTTTTAAGAGAGTACACGGAGCATAATAAATCTACAGCACTTTCCCTTCACTCGAAAAACCTGACCAGGTGAAAGACGCCCGGGGGGGTGGGGGTGGGATGGGGGCTTCTACGCTAATTCTCTAGCTTTGGGCTTTGAGGACTAAGCCGCCTTAATACTGGGACAAATTGATGACAAATTGGTTTAGGAATTACGGACAAATAGCCCCATGGGGAGGCTGGGTCACTGCTCCAGCTCGGCTTTGGAGGTGAGGGTGGGGGGGCTGGATTCCAGAAGGTGGGGTCAGCCGACACGTTCCCCCCACCTCCCTTGCCCTCCCCCCCCCCTCGCCCTGAGTGCCTGGTCCTGCTTCTTCTCTGGCTGGAGAAGATTGTCCTGACAGATCGTTTGGGTCTGACAAACCATTCTGCTTATCCACCAGCCAAGAGGGGCTGCTTGGCGAGGTGGGGTACCCCTGCCAGGCAGGTGGGAGGCAGGAAGCTGCCTGAGGGTCCCGGGGACAGCATCCACTAGTATGTGATGTGTTGTGGCAGTTTCCCTGCAGCCTGAAGCCAGCCTGGAGCAAACCCTGCTGATGTCTTTAATTGCTTTCCGATTTGATAGCCCACTTTCTGACAGCCTCGGCTGCGCAGCTGCCACGCTCATGACTGTCCCCCACTTAGTTGGGGGGACAGCCAGGCCCCAGTTTCATCTCCTTCTCCCCCCACGGCCTTTGAAAAAGAAGGGAGCCAACAAGACCAGAGTGTCATCCCCCACCCCATCTCCCTGGGCGGGCGGAGATCGGACCTCTGCTTGAGATGATCCACGCTTTCAGTCATCAAAGAATTTCTCCCTCGGTGTGAATCAGAATGGAAGAAGAAGATGCAAAGTTGTTGGGTTGCCCCAGTGACTGATTGGGAGCGGAAATGATTACCAAGGGACCAAAGACAAAAGAGGATTGAAGACAGAGAGCCCTTTGGGATCTCTTTTCACAGAGATCTTCTAGGAAGATCTAGGAGTTTGGTTCAGCTTTTTCTGGGGTCACATCTGGATTTTTTTTTTTATTGTATTGTCTGTCTCTACTTTTTCTTCTCTTGGTGGGCTACAGGTGTTTCCCAACTTTGGAAATTTAAGAACGGTTGCAGGAACTGGGTCTGTCTAGTTTAATGAAGAAAAGGGGAGACATGGTAGCAGTCTTCCGATATCTCAGGGGCTGCCCCAAAGAAGAGGGAGTCAAGCCATTCTCCAAAGCCCCTGAGGGCAGGACAAGAAGCAATGGCTGGAAACTCATCAAGGATAGAAGCAACTTAGAACTAAGGAGAAATTTCCTGACAGTGAGAACAATGAATCAGTGGAACAACTGGCCTCCAGAAGTTGTGAATGCTCCAAGTTTTTGAGAAGATGTTGGATAACATTTGTCTGAAGTGGTGTAGGGTTTCCTGCCTAAGCAGGGGGTTGGACTAGAAGACCTCCAAGGTCTCTTCCAACTAGAATACCATTCTAGATACTTCTAGAAGATGTGTGGACTTCAGAATAACAGAGTTGGAAGGAACCTTAGAGGTCTTCTAGTCCAACTGCCTGCTGAAGCAGTTGACTCTGTACCGTTTTAGACAAATGTTGTCCAATCTTTTCTTAAAAACCTCCAATATTGGAGCATTCACAACCTCTGGAGGCAAATTGTTCCACTGATTAATTGTTCTGTCAGGAAATTCCTCCATAGTTCTAGGTTGCTTCTCTCCTTGATTAGTTTCTATCCTTTGCTTCTTGTCCTGCCCTCAGGTGCTTTGGAGAATGGAATGGAATGGAATAGAATAGCAGAGTTTTTCTACTGGTATGGTGGCCTAGAGGCGGAGCTCTTGCCTCACAATCAGGAGCTTGTGAGTTCGATCCTAGGTAGAGGCAGATATTTCTCTCTCTGGGCACAATGAGAATATATCTGCTGGACAAAACTCCACATTGATGACAGGAAAGGCATCTAGCCAGTAAACACTCAGCTCCATTTAGTTGCCTAGACTCTACCCAGCAAGGGATTTACGGGTCTTTAAAAGAAGATGATGATGCTGTGGATTTTTTATGTTGTAAACTGCCCAGAGTCACTTGTGTGTGAGTTGGGCGGCCATATAAATTTGTTTAACAAACAAAAAGTAAATAAATTGGAGGAAGGGGAGAAATGAAATAGAAATGTCACTTCTATGGAAATTTCAAGAGAAGTTTTGTCTAGACTGAAAGAGAAAATCCAAAGCAAGAGGCTCCTCCAGCCATTGGGTAGAAAAAGATGATTGAACAATGAATTTTGGAGAACTGAGCAAGGAAGGTCAGACTCCATCTTCCAGAAGTGAGGGATGCTCAAATTTTGTAGCAAAGTTTGGGCTGGTCCAGCCCTTTTCATTGTACAATGTTTAAAGAATGACGGTAGATTTGTTCCCTGCTGGGGGCGAGTCCAATTTCCAGCCAAGGACAGATTGTCCCTCAAGCATATCTGGGCATTCGAGCAACGAGGGATCCATTAGACATGCCGCCTACAGCATCCTTGAAGGATAGGAACTCTACTCCTGAGCTGAGGGTACCAAGTGGATCTCTGGGAGAAGTCAGTGAGTACGCTTGAGCAAGCTGGTGAACCTCAGAAGCTGTGGTCAAAATGTCCTTGATGCTCCTCCTTTGGATTCCTTCTGAGAGAGACCAACTTTCTTAAGCCAGGATTTCTTTCCAAGACCAGCAGGTAAAGTCAACAAACCCTGATTATAAACACAGTGGCTTGGGATGTAATGTTGGACACTGTCTATCAGCTTCATCAAGTAAATCAGAGCAGGAAATGAACTCTAAGGTAAACGATAAAGGTTCCCCTTGCACATACGTGCTAGTTGTTCCCGACTCTAGAGGGTGGTGCTCATCTCTGTTTCAAAGCCAAAGAGCCAGCGCTGTCTGAAGACGTCTCCGTGGTCATGTGGCCGGCATGACTCAACGCCAAAGGCGCATGGAACGCTGTTCCCTTCCCACCAAAGGGGGTCCCTATTTTTCGACTTGCATTTTTTACCTGCTTTCGAACTGCTAGGTTGGCAGAAGATGGGACAAGTCACAGGAGCTCACCCCGTTACGTGGCACTAGGGATTCGAACTGCTGAACTTCCAACCTTTTGATCGACAAGCTCAGCGTTTTAGCTACTGAGCCACCGCACATCCCTAATGAATTCTACGGGAAATCAAAAACTACTTTCATTGAGATGGGCTACACCGAGATAATTTGCTGATACCCCCCACCCCACCCCTTCCGTTTCCTCTGGTTTGGGTTAGAGAGACAGAGCTGGAAATCAGGTAAGACGACAAGAGGAGCCCTGTTTTGCTCCACACGTTCCAAAATAATAAGACCTCCCCGAATATAAGACCAAGAGTTTATTTCGGGATTCAAAAAAATATAAGACAGGGTCTTATTTTCTGGGAAACACGGTAAGAGGAAGATGGACCGTTTCGGAACATTTAAGAGAACACAGAAAGAAAAAGAAAAAAGAAAACTTCAGCAGCTTCCCTAGAGATCCTGCGAGAAGCACCACATCTAAAGTTCTGGGAAAGCAGAAAACAGTGGAGAACTTCGCCAGGCGCTCACAAAGTGCTTACCCCGAAGGGCCATTAGCAAGCTGCCTGCATTATTGAGGAAGGCCTGATGGAGCAACCGCCAACATCGGCTGGCCCTGGGGGCAAACCACTCGGCGTGCTTTGCAAAGCCTCAAGGCCCCAAACCGCCTTGCAAAAGGAGACTGTCAGGGCTGGGAAACCTAGCTGGGTTCAGCATCTCTTGTATTTCTGTGCTTCTTTCTGCACCGGCTGTTTTTGAGTCCTTCCTGGGAAGAATGGCTAACGCAGGGGTCTGCAACCTTAAACACTCAGAGAGCCATTTGGACCCGTTTTCCACAGAAAAGAAAACACCGGGAGCCACAAAACCGTTCCCGTGCCTGACTTTCTTGAGCGGCCACAAAACTAGCATATGTGGTTGAATTAAACGTTCTGTTTTCTTCTGAAACTTTTCTTTTCTTGGATTTATCCATGGTTGGCCTACCGGGGGTTGAAAAGCTCAACAAATGACATATTTTGAGTGACGGAGCCGCAGCAGAGGGGTGAAAGAGTCACAGGTTGCTGACCCTTGGGCTAACGGATACATTTAGGTGCAGCATAACTTTGTGTTTTAAAAATAAAAAATAAAAGAGGCGATGTAGAATTTCCTTTTAACTGAGTAAAACCGTTCTTGGGCTCTTTTTAAAGAGAGCGTATGGATTTGGGCTGCCCCTGGAGAAGGCTTTCTCGGCATTTGAGAGTTTGCATTCCGGCTTCAAAAGAAGTTTCAGAGTTTTATGGTGGATCTGATTCGTTACAGTTTAGTGGTCTAAGTTAATAATTTATACCACGTTAACCAGGAATGCTTAGTCCGAAGCGTAAGGGTTTTCCTTTAAAAAGTGGTAGAATGTATTTCATAACTCTAGAAATCAGGTTCTGTTCAAAAACTTGATCTATGATGGATGGATGGATGGATAGATTAATGGATTGAAGGAAAAAGGGAGGGAGGGAGGGAGGAAAGAAGGAATTAACCATATGTATTCAAAGAATCTATGGAAAGGTGAGGAAAGGAGGGGAGGGGAGAGGAGAGGAGAGGAAGAAAGGAAAAGAAAAGAAAAGGAAAGGAAAGGAAAGGAAAGGAAAGGAAGGAAGGAAGGAAGGAAGGAAGGAAGGAAGGAAGGAAGGAAGGAAGGAAGGAAGGAAGGAAGGAAGAAAGGGAACCTTAGCTATGAAAACCAGCTGGGTGACTTTGGGCCAACCACCAGGAGACTGGGAGTTCTAGTCCCACCATAGCTATGAAAGCCGGTTGGGTGACTTTGGGCCAATCACCAGGTAACTGGGAATTCTAGTCCTGCCTTAACCATGAAAGCCAGCTGGGCGACTTTCTCTCGCAGCCCAACTTACCTCATAGGGTCTGCCACCTTGCGTGGGATTTATAGGATATCCCATAAACAAATGCACATAAATAAGACCCAGTCCCTTTTCCAAGCCATCCTAGGCGTCCTGCCATCCGGCTGTCAGTTACTCCAGCGAGTTAAGCACTCACCTGTTGAGCATGGAATAAAGGCGGCATTTATTTGGTTTCCATCAGCCGGGGGATGATTTATCTTCCTTCCCAACCCAGCCTCTCTGCCTTCTTCCCCGGGATAAAAAGCTGCTTGGTTCTTTGGCAACTGTTGTTGTCTTTAGGCGGAGATTTGTGCTGTAAAATGCACAATATGTTCTATCTGCCCTTTGGGAGACATCAAATATTCACCAGGCTGAAAAAGGAAAAACTCGGCTGGTGCTTCTCGCTGCTCCCTCCCAACCTTCCCTCCCTCCCAATTCAGGAAGGGGTCAAAATGGGCCAGATCTCCAGCTGCGATGCTGTGTGGGATTTGCAACAAAGAGAGAGGAGGCTGAAGGACACCGGGAGGAGGCATGTGACCTGTGAGAGAACACAACAGGGACACAAAGACACCAATAGTTGATCTAAATCTCCCCCTGAACGCGCACACACTTAATCCAAACATACAATATATTTGGGTGGGTGGGTGAGCGAAACCCGAGAGAGAAGAACTGGCTGGTGAATCACAGACCACCAAGTTTGAATCACAAGGTCTGTAAAGACGGAGGAGCTATAAATAACGCTGGAGAACCAGTTTGGCCTTAGTGGTTAAGGCACTACCCTCGAAAACAGGAGGCTGGGAGTTCTAGTCCTACTTTAGCCAGGAAAGCCAGCTGGAGGATTTTGGACCAATCATAAAGAGAGGGGGAGTTCTAGTTCTGCCTTAGCTATGAAAACCAGCTGGGTGACTTTCAGACAATCACTAGGAGATGGGGACTTCTAGTTCCGCCTTAGCTATGAAAGCCAACATAGTGACTTTGGGCCAATTCACCAGGAGACTGGGAGTTCTAGTTCCACCTTAGCCATGAAAGTCAGTCGGGTGACTTTGGGTCAATCCCCAGGAGATGGCGAGTTCTAGTTCCATTTTAGCTATGAAAAACAATCCCTAGGAGACTGGGAGTTCTAGTTCCACCTTAGCCAGGAAAGCCAGCTGGATGTCTTTGGACCAATCATAAGGAGAGGGAGAGTTCTAGTTCCGCCTTAGCTATGAAAACCAGCTGGGTGATTTTCAGGCAATCACTAGGAGATGGTGAATTCTAGTTCCCCCTTAGCCAGGAAAGCAAAAGGGTGACTTTGGACCAATCATCAGGAGATGGTGAGTTCTAATCCCGCCTTTGCCATGAAAGCTAACAGGCTGACTTCAGGCCAGTCACTAACTCTCTCTCTCTCTCTCTCTCTCATCCCAACCCACCTCACAGGATTGTTTTTGTGGGGAAAACAAGAGAAGGAAAGAACATTAGATACGTTCACCATCTACATACAATTGTTTATTAAAAGAAAAAACCAATAACAGTGGGATTTAAATACATTTAAAAAAAAATCCCAGGAAAACATTTCACACATACATGCAATACACGTTAAGGTCCTGCATGCATGAGACGGTAACAGAGGTGGAAGGGACCTTGGAGGACATCTAGTCCAACCCCCTCTTCTCATGCAGGAAACCTATACTAGGGATTTGAACCGCCAACCCAGTGTTGAAATCCAAATTTTTTTACTACCAGTAAGAAAATGTGGGCATGGCTTGGTGGGCATGGCAGTGGAAGGATACTGCAAAATCCCCATTCCCTCCCCACTCCTGGGGGAAGGATACTGCAAAATCCCCATTCCCTCCCTACTCTTGGGGGAAGGATACTGCAAAATCCCCATTCCCTCCTCACTCCAGGGGGAAGGATATTGCAAAATCCCCATTCCCTCCCCACTCCACGAGGAAGGATACTGCAAAATCTCCATTCCCTCCTCATTCCTGGGGGAAGGATACTGCAAAATCTCCATTCCCTCCCTACTCTGGGACCAGCCAGAGGTGGCATTTGCCGGTTCTCTGAACTACTCAATATTTCCGCTACCGGTTCTTCAGAATCTGTTGAATTTCACCCCTGCATCAAAGGTTCAACACCATTAATTGCTGCTCTGGATCGTAGTTACTTGCACACCAACCTTCCTCCACCTGGTGTCTTACTTTCTTCAGATCTCTCGGACTTCACCCAGAACCTGTCGGATGTCACCCCTGCACTGACCTTTCTGACCAACAAGCTTAGTGTCTTAGCCACTGAGCCACCTAGTCAGGCTGAGTGATAGGGCGGGGGGGCGGGGGGGGAGCGGGCTGAAATCAGTTCACTGAAGACTCCCTTGTGTACAACACAAATGTTGCAGCACAGGACGCCTTTAAGAGGGCATCGCATTCCACGGATTTTCCGTCCCTCTTTCCGCAGACGACAAAATTCCTTGACGGGAAGAGAGGCCGAACTCAGGCGTGGGGAGGGAGGGGGCCCCTGAAACAATGCAGCTTCTGCAGAGCCATTCCCCAAGTCTTCTCGCAGCCCCCCCACCCCACCCCCTTCCCAATCCTTTCCATCTGTTCCTCTGCAGCTGATGCTGATGGCTTTTGACAGGGCCCTCCTGCACACAAGACTGTTTTGCCCAGAAAATCTATTACAAGTTGCTCTGAGACAGACAGAAATCTTTCTCCTTCTGCCACACCGAGCTGGTCTTGCTCAGTTGTCCACCCCGGGCAGGAAAGGAGGCTCGGGGTGAGTAAGAGGGGCTGTGGTCCCTGATCAGCTAGGAGGGATGGGTGGGGGACACACACCAGGCAACTCGCAAGCAATCTGGCCAGCTCTCTCCCCATCTTGGGACGATCGGAAATAATTGGGGGTACAGGATCCCTCTCTGGTGTTTCTCCCCCCCCCTCCCCATCTCTGCTCTCCTTGGGGGAACCTCAGGGTGGTTGTGTCCATCTGCCGCAAACTAACTAACTTTAACAAAACCACATCCTGATGCACTGCGGCGGGCAGGGGGGAACAAGGCGAGAATGCCTCTGGGGAATGAATCAGAACTTTAGAGCCCAAGCTGGCTTGCAAAATTAAAAAAAATAAAATAAAAATTAAAGCAGAAAACAAACGGGAGTTTTCCAGTTGAAAAGGACAGCCAAAAAGAGGGCACCTTTTTTTTTTTTGAAGAACCAAAACACCGCAATGCCCCTGCCGTGCACACAAACAGGGACAAAGAGACTTGATTGAAATGTTTTGAAGGAGGAAAAGGAATCAATCGATTAAAATATAGAACTGGAAGGGACCTTGGAGGTCTTCTAGTTGAGCCCCCTCCTGCACAGGAAGGACAACTTATACCCGTGAAAGTGAAGCTATGACAGGTGACATGCGGGGCCATCTCTGCGGGCACACGAGCCATTGCTCTAGGTCACCTCCACCACACATGTGTGCATGCCTCCCGTCAACAGCTGACTGGTCTGTGGAGATACGCGCGCAAGTGCAGGGGGGACTGGGTGTGGGGGGGGTGTCATGCAGACATGTGCAGGGGACTGGGGAGATCTTCCGTGCATGCACGGGGGGGGCGTGGGGGATGCGGCGTACCCCCCACACCCCATTTTGGGCCTAGCAAGCCTCTGTGAAGCCTCCTGGGACCAAAAATGGGCTGGGGACCATGCACGTGTGGAGGGAGTAGGAGGGAGAGTGGGCAGTGGGGGAGTGGGGGGTCATGCATGCATGTGCAGGGGTGCGGGCAAACATGGGGGGACACGTGCATTTGCAGGAGGGTGGGTTACGTGGGAGGCATTGCATTATGGGTGAGGGATGGTGTGCACGCACTGTCGTACACACGCGCGTGCTGTCGGCACCTGAGGAAATAAAGGTTAGCCATCATGATCCTGTAACATCTCAGACAAGTGACTGTCTAGTCTCTTCTTAAAAACCTCCAGTGATGGAGCACCCATGTTCCACACAGTAGGGGGTGGGTTTCACATAATGTTTCCACCGGTTCGGCGTGCACCGAAAATGTGAGTGTGCCCCTTCCACGCATGCGCTTTGCTCATGCCCGCAACTTGCACGCATGCACGCAGCTTAGAAAACATTGACTAAATAGGACGGCATAATGCCAGGGCGACTGGGCAGCTCACCTGCAGGTTGCCGCTACCAGTTTGCCCAAACCAGCTGAATACCAACTCTGGTTCCAGTGGTTAATTGTCCTCACTGTTAGGAAGTTTCTCTTTAATTCCAGGTTGCTTCTCTCCTTGATTAGTTTCCATCCATTGCTTCTTGTCTTGCCTTCTGGTGCTATTGTGGTCTGCCAGCAGCCCGCGGAGATGGCAGTGGAGTCAGACAGTGAGGAGGATGGGGAGGAACATGGGCCAGTCCTGGACTCAGGGGAAGGCCCGGACGAAGGCACTGCGTTGGAGGCAGAGATGGGGCCAGGGTCATCGGGGAGTGATGTGTGGACTCCGGAGCCTCCAGAATCGGACAGCAGAGAGGCAGAGGAACAGGAGGAGCCTGTTCCTAGTGCACGATTGAGAAGAGCTGCCAGAAGGCAAGAGCAGCTAAAGCAAAAAGGACGACTCTGGAGTAAGGCCAGGAGATGATTGGCCCCTCCCATAAGGCTTAAAAGAGCAGCAAAGACTCTTGGGCTCCTTGTAGGAAAGCAATGTTGCTACATTTGTTTCTAGTCGGTGTCTCTTGTTTCTGAACTTCATGGGGCTTTGCCAAGAAAAGCCTTTGGCAGGCTGCCAAAGAAGACAAAGATTTGTGATACAGCAGAAGGACTTTTTCTGAAGGACTTGTTTTGGAATTAATTTGGACTAAGCTGGGAATGAAGTAATTCCCAGCTGTTATAATAAATTAGGTTTGTTTAAGACTAAGTGTGTCTTGCTGAGCAATTCATCCCTAAAGAAGGGCAAGGACACCATCCTTCATGCAGGAGAAACTCACCCAGACTCTCTTCCATCCTTTGGAAGGAAATCTAGGGTAATAATTTCTCTTTATCAAATGAGATAACAATCAGGAAGGGGGGAGGGAATCAAAGAAATGCCTTTTCCTGCCACTAATTTTAATCCCCCCCACTTCATCCTGTGCAGGTTGCCAAATGCAATGTTGAAAGTGCCAAGTGCTAATTCTGAACTAAATTTTTCCACAGCAGTGATATATTTTAGATGCAGGAAATTCAAAACATTTTCATTCAAGGGAATCTTTTATTGCTAAGCAGGTGCATTAAGACTTACCGATACATGTACTTATAATGATAAATTGCATGAGTGGAAGAGTCAATGGTTTATCTACCTGGAATGATGTGCCTTGGTATTCATGATTGTTGTAATTATTGATGTTGGACTTAACGTTGCATGGATATTTATTTTTTGCTGGTTCTGTTGTCTATATAGCTTTTGACGGTATCAGCATTAAACTTTTAACAATTAAGGAAGAGCGTTGATGCTTTTGAACTTTGATGTTGTTGAAGATTCCCGAGGGCACCCTGGATGCCCAAGAAGACAAATTAGAATAGAATAACAGAGTTGGAAGGCACCTTGGAGATCTTCTATTCCAATTCCCTGCTCAGGCAGGAAACCCTCCACCATTTCAGACAAAAGGTTGTCCAATTTCTTCTTCTTAATCTGTCTGAAATGGTGGAGGGTTTCCTGCCTGAGCAGGGAGTTGAAGACCTCCAAGGTCCCTTCCAAATGGTCCAGAATGTGGCCGCACGGGTGCAACTCGTTGCTCCCATGTAACACCTCTCCTGCGCGAGCTGCACTGGCCCCCAGTGGTCTTCCGGATGCGATTCAAGGTATTGGTTACCACCTTTATAGCGCTCCATGGCCTAGGACCTGGGTATCTTCGAGACCGCTTTTTGCCACCAATAGCCTCCCACCGACCAGTCCGCTCCCACAGAGAGGGACTCTTCAGGGTGCCATTGGCCAAATTGTGCCAGCTGGCGACACCCAGGGGGAGGGCCTTTTCTGTGGGAGCCCCTGCCCTTTGGAAAGAACTGCCCCCGGACATACGCGTGATCTCTGACCTCCGAGTTTTCCGCTGTGCTCTTAACACCCTGCTCTTCCGACAGGCAGGGCTAGCTTTATAATTGAGTTTTAAATTTGGAATTCTTAAATTTTCAGGTTTTTAATCCATTTCGGCCTTAAATGTAATATTTTTAATAATTTTTAAATTTAAATTGTGATATTTGTATTGTGTTTTATTTGGCTGTACACCACCCCGAGTCTTTTGGGAGAGGGGTGGTATAGAAATAAAATTATCCTTATTCTTATCCTTAAAAACTTCCAGTGTTGAAGCATTCACAACTTCTGGAGGCCAGTTGTTCCATTGATTCATTGTTCCCACTGCCAGGAAGTTTCTCCTTAGTTCTAAGTTGCTTCTGTCCTTGATGAGTTTCCACCCGTTGCTTCTTGTCCTGCCTTCAGCTGCTTTGGAGAATAGCTTGACTCCCTCTTCTTTGTGGCAGCCCCTGAGATATTGGAAGACTGCTATCATGTCTCCCCTAGTCCTTCTTTTCATCAAACTAGACATACCCAGTTCCTGCAACTGTTCTTCATATGTTTTAGCCTCCAATCCCCTAATCCTCTTGGTTGCTCTTCTCTGCACTCTTTCTAGAGTGACCCATCACTGAACAAAGCGATCCAGAATTCTCACTCAAGACACAAATGACCAGGCTCAAATTATCGGAATCGGTTTCAGTAGCAACGCGCGCAATGTTGAAAGACCTGGTTAAGGTCTCCATCGGCACGGGGCAAATCTATTTATCCAACTGCTAAGAACCAACACTCACCAATTACGGGTAATTCTTGACTTATGACCACAGCTGAGACCAACATTTCCATGGCTAAGCATTGCTCAGTTGTTAAGTGAGTTTTGCCTCATTTTATGACCTTTCCTGGCCACAGTTGTTAAGTGAAACACTGTAGTTGTTAAGTTACTTATACGGTTGCTAAGTGAATCTGGCTTCCCCATTGATTCTGCTGGTCAGAAGGTCGCATGATCCTGGGACATTGGAACCATCATACATGCCAGCTGTGTTAACATCTGAATTTTGTTCATGTGACCGTGGGGATGCTGCAACGGTCGTTAAGTGTGAAAAACGGTCATAAGTCACTTTTTCCAGTGCTGTTGTAACTTCAGACGGTCACTAAATGAACTGTTGTAAGTTGAGAACCACCTGTATTAAAGTTGGCAAATTAATCCTGACTTTGGTACTGCAGTTGTAGGAGGCCTCTGAACTCACGGAAAACTGGAATAAGGATGATAGATTTGCAGAAGTTGCAACGAAGCAAACCCAGGAAAGCTGATTTCTGAAATGATTCAAATGCCTTAAATGGCTGGCAAACAGATGTCATGCTGGAGCAAGCCAACCCAAATAGTTTATAAACGTATCATCTGAAACCTGGTCGTATAAATACTTCCTTTGAGCCATCTTAATGGCCAAGATGACAGAATAACAAAAGTCGGAAGTGTGCAATCTGGGGAGATGGGTGAAGTCCTAGAGATCTGAAGAAAGTAAGACACCAGGTGGAGGAAGGTTGGTGTGCAGGTAACTACGAACCTGAGCAGCAATTAATGGTGTTGGACCTCTGATGCAGGGGTGAAATTCAGCAGGTTCTGAAGAAACAGTAGCAGACATTTTTAGTAGTTTGGAGAACTGGCAAATACCACCTCTGGCTGGTCCCAGAGTGGAGGGAATGGAGAATTTGCAGTATCCTTCCCCCAGGAGTGGGGAGGGAATAGGGATTTTGCAGCATCCTTCCCCCAGGAGTGGGGAGGGAATGGGGACTTTGCAGTATCCTTCCGCCAGGAGTGAGGTGGGAATGAGGATTTTGCAATACCCTTCCCCTGCCACGCCCACTCAGCCAAGCCAAGCCACGCCCACCAAGCCACACCCACAGAACCGGTAGTAAAAAAAATTGAATTCCACCACTGCTCTGAGGGTATCTACAGGGTGTTTCATGGGTTTGCAGAGAACAACTATGAGAAGTGCCTCGATAGATAAACTCCATTGACTGTAATTAGTGTATCAAACTGGAGTCACTCTAAGGGTTGACATCCCCCCCCTCCCATGGCTTCTCCTCCTTGAGCAAGGGGTTGGGTTGGGCTAGAAGCCCTCCCAAGGTCCCTTCCCACTCTTGTTATTCTACCTTCCAATCATGCCTGTCATCTTCCAATCTTATTGGGACTCGGGAGGAACAGCTAATGCTGATCTTTGGACTTTGCTGCCCTCTGCTGTTGATGAATGTTCAGTTCAACCTACTTGTGGCTTGGCAGCTGAACTTTTGAGTTAAGTCCAGTTTACAAAAGGTATATTGTACCTAAAAGTACAAGGTATGTCAGGGGTGGGTTTCAAAACCCGTTGTTATCAGTTCGCTTGTGGGTGCGTTTTTGTGCGCACATATGCAACGCTTCTGCACATGTGCAAAGCATCCGGGTGGGTGGGCGGAGCCTCCCACCGCCGCTACAGATTCGCCCAACCCGGGGCAAACTGGTAGCAACCCACCACTGTTTTATGTGTCTAATATATCAGATTCCACCAGCACCCCACATACACACACACTTGTCTCTCATTTTTATCTGTTTTCGCTGTAGAAGAGCATGGCTGTAGACAACTCAAGTATTACAACCCCTGAATAGTGACATGCTTCTTGATGATGTTAAAACTCTTAATATGTGGTCTTTTAAAGTCTCCTTTTCCCGCTTCCATTCACTCTGGAGTAGAGCAGGCAATACATAGAGAAGTCTTGAGAACTGAAGGGATTATCTCCACCTTTGAACATCACGCAAAATATTGATGGGAGAACGGAAAATACCGACTTGACTTATCCAACTTGCTAAGGCTGGAATGACTGCTGGAAACATTTCGTGTTGAAATGAGGGGCATTAGTTTCACATAAAACAATAGGACCAGCTGAGTTCTTAAATATACCTAACCACAAACTTCCCATGTTTTAGCCAAGTTTACTATACTGAGCAAATTCAGTTTGGTAGCCTTCCAAATGTGTTGGTTGAAACCAACGTTTTCTAATCTTGGCAACTTTTAAGATGGGGGAACTTTGACTCCCAGAATTCTGACTGGTGGGGTGTTCTGCCCCAGCTACGGACCCCGAAGAACTTTTGGCAGCTCTGCGCACCCATGCACGGAGAAGAGGCTCCTCCTCTTCTTCCTCTTCACCCATGGAAGCTTCTGGAAGTTCTGAAGGCCCTGGCTGAATCCCCGCCTCTGGCACCACATCTTCTCCAGCCTCCTCATTGTCCGACTCGAGTGCCAGCTGCATAGGCTGCTGGCGCAGCACCACACCGGCCTCCTCGCTGTCGGAATCAGCTACAATCTGCACAGGCCGCGTATGGGCCACAACACTGAGGAATTCTGGGAGTTGAAGTCCACATAGTGTAAAGTCAGCAAGGTTGAGCAATGGCTGTGCGGATTAAAGGCGATGGAAATTGTAATTGCGCATCTCCCAAACACCCCGGTGGAGAAAAATGATGTAAACGTACCAGGAGTGAAATGCTACCGGTTCGCTCCGGTTCAGGCAAATCGGTAGTTTAAAAAAGCTGCCGGTTTGTCCAAATTGGTATTTCCGACTATCAGCTCTGCCGCATGGTTTATATTCGCTAGAAAGCAGGAAATCCTGTTTTCTAGAGAAACTAAATTGCGTGGCACAGCTGTTCCTGCCCCTCGCTGTTCTACTTAGCTAGTCAAGTCTTGTTTTTCCACGCAAAGTCAACATTTGGTGCACACTGTGCATACACGTGTAGCATGCTTTTGGCGTGTGTTGTGCACATACATGGTTTTGGCGCACACGGTGGGCAGTGAACTGGTGGCGATCGGCGGAGGATTTCACCACCGAGACGGCCCCTTTTCCCTCTTCCAACATCTGCATCCCCCACAAACGTCTCGAGCAAGGCATGCCGTTTTTTAAAAAAAAAACCCAATTTTTTAATTCTTATTTGGTCCTTTGGAACCTGAGCTTGAAAACCACTCATGGGATAATTCATATTATACAGGGAACTGATTACAGATTTGATTTACAATTGATAAAATATCCTATGCTTTTTTTTTCTTTTAAGAGGTGCACAATTATTTACACGATTAAAAATTATTCACAGCTCAGTCGAGAGTGAACCGAAAGACACACGCACATACATTAGACACGGAAAGAAAGAGAAAAAAAAAAAGAAAAAAAAAAGATTTCAGAAAGCAGAAATGGCTGACGTAATTTTCGGACGGAATCCCAAACAAGTCAATGAGGAAGAACTGGGCCGTTTCTGTTGGCCGCCGGGACAAATGAAAAGCAGGCAGCATGAAAGTTGACTTGGGAGCCAACGTGAAAGAGGCGAAGGAGCGGAAGAAACAAACAAACAGGGAAGAAGAAACGAAGCTTCCTTTTCCGCTGCTACCTGAAATATGGGTGACGAATAAATGTTACAGGTAGGAAGTATGACAAAAGATTGGCATTGCTGCTTCATTCCCCAAGCCCTGGCAATGCCATATTAGCCCTCAGTTCAGGCATACCCTGTCCTTCTGGAGGTTTTCCATGCGATGTTGATGCAGCCATGTCCTACACGTCAAAGCCCTTCTCCCACCCTCCCTCCCTCCCTCCCTCCCTCCTCCTGAGAGTTTATGGCGTATTTGCAAACAAATCTGTTTTGACATCAGCGTGAATTGCTAAACATTCCTCCCCACCTCCCCACCCCTGCTCAAGGTTCTCCGAGAAGAAGAATGGCTATTAAAACACATGGAAGCTGTCTTGAGCTCTCCACGAAGAGAGAGAGAGAAGAGTAGTAACCCCCAGGTTGAGTCCTTCCTCATCGTCTTCTTTTAGCGACCCCATAATCCCTTGCATCAGGATGGAGTCTTGGGCTACTGAATGGAGCTGAGTGTTTACTGACCGGATGCCCTTCCTGTTGCCAATGCGGAGTTCTATTCAGCAGAATATATTCTCAGGGTGCCCAGAGAGAGAAATAAATATCTGCCTCTACCTAGGATCGAACTCCCAGCCTCCCGATTGTGAGGCGAGAGCTCCACCTCTAGGCCATTGCGCTGCTCAGGTCAAGTCCTTCCTGCAGCCAGGAATTGTCAGTTCAACCAAACTCTCGACGTCAAAACTTTGGAAGGATTGGGTTGCTGGCCGTGACCCTTTGGATGGACAGGTGAGCAAAACCAGCTGGTCAAGATTTCCTGGAAAGGTGTTTCATCACCTTGCCCCACTCCACCCGTTCCCAATGCACCTCCCCAGCCCATGGCCACCTACCACTAAAGGCCACTAAACTACATTTTCCCCAAAGCAATGCTGGCTTTTTTCTGAACGCAGAGCTGTCATTTTTGCTCTAGAAGGATGTCCACATCTTTTGTCATCTCTGTAGCCAAAAAGTTTCCAACCCCATCCAATTTTCTTTGTGGGTGGAGGGGAGGGGGGAAGGACCAGAGAATCGCTCCAATTCTACCAAACGCAGGAATCTCTGATCGACTGGGGATCTATCCCACTCGACACCGGAGGATGACATTGAATGGTGTAGGAGAACATCTCCAGTTCCTAATTTCCAGCTGCTGTGTTTACACAGGAGCAGGTTGCACCACTTTCTTTAAGGATATCTAGATCCTTTCACCCTTTTTTTCCTTCTCTGACTGTCCTGAGTTAATGCTCTCTCTCTCTCTATGGCTCTGTCCCATTTGTGGTCAGCCCGCAGAGCTTAAAAAGTTGGCATGGTCTGGTGGCTTTCTCGGTCTCGGTCATGGTCTGGTGGCATCCTTGACCATCAGTCAAGGATGAACCCTGATTGTTGTCGTTCCCACTATGTGGTAGACCAAAGACCCTGGAGAAGATTCAGTCGCTGCATACGTCTCCAGATGACTTGTTAAGCCAACGATGGCCAAGTGTTTGGTCATTTCACTTCCCTTTTGGTCTTGCTAAACAATAACTAATCTCTGGATGCCAAGCAAACTGGCCAAATCTTCCCTTGCTCCCAGCCCCACCCTTGCTACCCTCCCTCATCTTCTGCCTAGACAAGAGGCTGAGGAAGAGGAAAGGGGCTTATCTCCTATCTGTAGCCGATTTGAGATAAACCTTCTCTAGATGCCTTCATCAGCAGCACACGGGCAGAAATCGGTGAGCTTAGACAGGAGACCACGAAGTCCAGGTTCCCTAAACCTTTAGAGAACCAAATGAGGAACATCTGCTACCGCTGACTCCTCAAAATTCTTGAGTCCACCCTTCCTCCAATCCTCTCTTTAAGATGAAGGGGGTTGGGCAAGACGAACCCTATCCCTGCTTCCCTGGGGTTTGAACCCATCCTGTTTCACTCGAAACCCTGCCCCGGATTACCCTGTTCCCGAGTCTAAAACTCCACAGATCTTGATGAGGCTCAGCGACTCCCCTTCGACCTTCTCCTGACCATCTCCCAATCATTCTGACTGACCCATCGGAAGCCCAGCAACTCCCTGAAGGATTCAGCTCACCTTCATGGGAAAATGGAAGAATCTCTCTACTGGGGGCTCTGTGGGAGGCTGAGCATCCAACTGCAGAATGTAAAAGTGCTAAGCTCACTCCACGCCTTCAGGTATATGCCCACCTGTCAAAACCTTCCAGGTAGAGTTAAACCTGGAGCACGGAAGGCTGAGGGACAAACAGCCCCTAACCTGTTTTTCCTCTCCTTCCCATGGCTGATTTCTGGTTCATCTTTCTTGGGGGGAAGGGGAAGGGGTCAAAAGCAGACATTGGTGTGTATGTGTGTGTGTACCCTCCCTCTTTTAACAGCTAGAGAGCTCGCACGAGGAAATGGACTCCCAACTTTTTCTAAGGGGCCGGGGTGGGTGAGTGTCCTGTGCATTCACTTCCTTTGTTTCGGCCTCCAGCTGCAACGGAAGGACATTGCAACCGAACAAACGCAATCTTTGCTCCGTCTCCTTGGAGGACACCGACAAGGACACAACGACATAAAGACAAATCAAGACCTTCTGCTCTTCCCAGGCGGATAAAGCATTAGCTGGCTGGCCACCAAAATGGAAGGGTGGGCCTTTTGTTCTTCACCCAGCCCCGGGTGGGAATGGGAAGCAGGGGCAGGTACCAAAGCAAAAAGGCCCCCCCAGCTCAGTATGTCTTCAGTATGGCTCCATTGTGTTGCAGCAACAGGTCCCTCCAGGAAAAGTGCACCCCTGGCCCACCACCAGTCTCCCACAGCTGCTTCTTGCTTGGTTTGCATGGTGAGATGGCTGGTGGCATCATATGCAACCTGCTTTGGGGGCTAGTGTGAAACGCTAACTCACCTTAGGCGAATGCAGGCCAGGTCTACCCAGGTGGATTTGGCAGGCTCCATCTCTCTGGAAATCAGAGGTCTCCAACCTTGGTTACATTAAGACCTGCGGACTTCAACTCCCAGAATTCCCCAGCCAGCATAGCTTGCTTGAATCGAGCTGAAATCCACAGGTCTTAAATTTTGGTTGGGAAATTCTGGGAGTCGAAGTCCACAGGATTTAAAAGTTGCCAGGGTTGGGCAACCCCTGCTGGGAATCTCCTGGGCCTGGACAACTAGAAGGGAGATGAAAACCCACCTCCTTCACCCTCAATGGAGCAAAGGAACCCACTCTAACCCCCCTCAGCTGCTGATGCCATGAACCGCGAGGGAAGGCAGGCAGACAGACAGACAGACAGATTCGCCAGAGGTATATTGTTGCAGCCGTAGGATATCTGGGTGGCTGAGGGGAAGGACGACCACGCCCCCGCGCCAAGCAGCTGGCAGCGCTCAGGCCATTCGGTATGCTGGAACCTGCGATGGGGACATCCTTGCCCCCCAGCTCTAAATTTTTTTTCCTTGTCTCCTATCCTGACCGCAGCTTTGGATAAAGTGCATCTTCTGTGGGAAAGGGGGGAGAAGGGGGAAAGGGGAGATGGGTTTTTCAAGAGAGGGAGGGGGGAGGGGAACCTGAGCAGCTCCCGGCCTAACCCCAGAGAACAGGAGACGAGGTGCTTAGTTTGAAACCCGCGATTCGTCGGTCCTCCTTAATCCTGACGGGCTCTGCACAGACGGCTGGGGCAATGCACGAGACAGGCGGGGCTAGAAAAAGGCAGAAGCAGAAGAGGGGGACTGGGGGGGCCCTTTGTCATAGCGGCCGGGGCCCGTGAAGTCCCGCCACCTCGGGGGTGAGCAGGGGGTTGTGCGTCCCCTTTGTTGACATCCAGTCGTTTAGGAACGCCTGGGTGGCCTTGCGGTGAGCCAGGCGGTGTGTGATGGAGAATCCGGCGTTTCCTTCCAGTTGGGATAAAATCACCAGGACCTGCCTGAAGGAGGAGAACCAAAACAGAGAAAAGGAAAAGTGGGGGGTGGGGGGTGGGAGAGGGAGGTGAGAGAGTTTCTTGAGTCTGAAGAAGTAGTTAGTAATAGCAATAATAATAGCACTTAGACTTCTATACCACTTCACAGTGCCCTCTCTAAAGGGTTTACAGAGTCAGCCTCAGGGGTGAAATGCTACCGGTTTTATTATTTATTATTTTATTCTATTTATTTATAAAATAAATAGAATAATAAAATAAAATAAAATAAAATAAAATAAAATAAAATAAAATAAAATAAAATAAAATAAAATAATAAAATAAATAAAATAAAATAAAATAAAATAATAAAATAAAATAAAATAAAATAAAATAAAATAAAATAATAAAATAAAATAAAATAAAAAATAAAATAAAATAAAAAAAAATAAAATAAAATAAAATAAAAAATAAAATAAAATAATAATAATAATAATAAAATAAAATAAATAAAATAAAATAAAATAAAATAAAATAAATAAAATAAAATAATAAAATAAAATAAAATAAAATAAATAAAATAAAATAATAAAATAAAATAAAATAAAATAAAATAAAATAAAATAATAAAATAAAATAAAATAAAATAAAATAAAATAAAATGCTGATTAGGGATCTCATTTCTCCTTAGTTCCACAGTTCCAGCATTGGAATGCACATCGGACCAGCCCTACCTGCCATGCTATTTTGCATTTCTGGGCTCTCACCTGTGCAAAGGTGGCACACTGTCCTGTGTTTTCAAGCTGCCCCGAGTGGACACAACATTGAAGCTATCTGTGCAATCACACTGGACGTGGAGATAGGACTTGGGATGCCGATTCTCCACCACAACGATGAGACCGGCCCAGCCATGGGTCAGGTAGTAACACGTCATCCCTTCACGCCCCTGTTCCAGAAAGGAAAATAAATCAGCCCGTTTGTCTGAAGGAGTCGTAGGTCAACAGATTGACGTTTGGGATAAAGTTCGCATCCCATCACACTTAAGCCAGGAGTGTCTGAGATTTGGCGTCTTTAAGACTTGTGGATTCCAACTCTGTCAGCGTTGTGACTCCGACCCCCGAGCCTGTCTTATCAGAGGGAGAGGACTCCGAAAGTGAAGGAGAGGAGTTGGCAAGGCCTCCCTCTCCAGGACCCTCCTCTCTGGCAATGCCTCAGGTGTCCTCCGAAGGCCAAGAGATAGGCCAGGAGCCAGGCACTTCAGAGCAGCCGCAGTTAGACAGTGATGGAGATGAGTTTTGGCTGGATCCCCGACAACGTCGGAAGGATAAGCGTGCGCAGCAGGGAAAGAGGCGTGCCAGAGATTAAGTTGAGTCACTGGACCACACCCCACAAGGGATAAAAGGGGGTGTGGTGGCTATTCAGGCCTTGTGACGGACAAGCTGAAAAGCTCAGAAGTCATACCGTGTTTCTGAAACCCTGTTATACGCTCTCCTTTGATTTATTTGGACTGGACTTGGACAATTCTTTGGCTTTGTGGACTTATTTTGGTGTATCGGACTGAGGAGAAAAACCTCCCTTTGTGAGTAAAATCTTTTGGCAGGCACTTAATGGAGTTGCTGCCAATTCTGTTATCTCAAAAGAATTCCTGACTGCTGGTTTCATTAACTTCTGGCTGACTGTTTGTATGCGTGCGTGAGACGGGGACAGAACAGTCAGAGAATTCATGACTGGCAGAGACATGGTAACCAAGGTCAGCCAACGAATAGGCATAGCAACTGAGTCAGCCAATGGGGACTGTTTGGAAACTGAAACTACCCTTGCTGAACTGAAACTGAAACTGAAACTAGACTCCTCTCCGCTACACTCTGCCTGTATTTTGTACTTATTCACAATCTCTACTCGCTACCGTGTTTCCCTGAAAATAAGACCCTTATATTTTTTTGAATCCTAAAATAAGCGCTTGGCCTTATTGCCATGCGCTGAAAAGCCCGATTGGGCTTATTATCAGGGGATATCTTATTTTGGGGGAAACAGGGTACCACGTTGGAAGAATCTGCTTTTGGGATTGTATGTGTTATTTTATATATAAAGAGAAGTTAATGACTCCTGCTGAATCAGTTATCTGGTGTGTGCTTTCTGGATGTGATTTTTGCAACTAACTCTGACAAGCTCCCAGAATTCCCCAGCCAGCACAGCTTTCTTTCAGCATTGCTGGGAAATTCTGGGAATTGAAGTCCACAAAAGTTGGCAAGGTTGGACACTCTTCTAAAAGAAGCTGCTGCTTGTGGAATTCTGGGATTTAAAGTCCACAGGTCTTAAAGTCACCAAGGTTGGACATCCTTGACTAGGCTATAGTTAAGTGGTTGGGTTGGTCAACAGGTTACTCAATGATCCTGAAGAGAACTGAGATATTTTTTTAAAAAAAATTCTTTTTTAATTGCTTTAATGTCAATAAGCAGGACCGCCAAATTCAAATCTAAAACTCTATAGTCTCTTTAAGAGGATGATGGCTACTGACACCCACCTCATGCCGCTCGCCCTTGTTCTCCGTGAGGAGAATGATGGCGTCAGCCAAGGTGGTCGATTGGGCCTCAATCTGTTCTACCATCACGAGGCGGGAACCATAGATGGCCAAGATGTAGCTGGAGACTTCGATGGGCGGGCATTCGCTGCTAGATGTAGGGCTGGAGCCTTAAAGTGATGGAAAGATATGGCAGAGATGTGGCTGGGTTCAGTTGTAGGAGACGGCACCTCAAGCTTTACACCATCCTGACTGCCATCCCTACTGTGAGCTTAAGAGGATCCAAAAGTCATCCCTTTCTGCAGAATGAAGGCCTCTCTTCAGCACTTAGGAACTTTGGTTAAATTTTCCCAGGAAAACATAAAACACTGAATTATTTAATTATTCAGTGCTTTTACAGCCCTCTCTAAGCAGTTTACAGAATCAGCCTCTTGCCCCCAACAATCTGGGTCCTCATTTTACCCACCTTGGAAGGATGGAAGGCTGAGTCAACCTTGAGCCTGGTGAGATTCGAACTGCCAATTTGCAGGCAGCCGGCAGTCAAGAATAGTAGCCTGCGGTACTGAACTCTAACTACTGCACCACGGTGACTCTTAAAGAGGGCTTTTCTTCAAATGCTGGCATCTTTCTATACATTCTCAGTCCTACCTTCCAAGCAAGCCACCCACTGCTCTCACCTGGGCCCGAGGTCCCCGGCACTGGGGCAGTCCAGTGGTTGAAGGCACAGCACACAACAGCATACTCGCCCGGCTCCAGCATGATGTCACAGTTGACAAATTTCTTGACCGCTCGCTTGCTATGGGCCATCAGGCGTCCCAGACTCAGCTTGCTCCCATTGATGAAGGTGGCCCGGAACACCATGATGCAGAGGTCAAGGAGATGGCTGTCTACAGTATCCGAGCGTCTGAGAAAGGACAAGAGGGAAAGGGGTGCAGCTCAGAGGCAGGGTGCTTCCTGTCCATTTAGATCAGGGTCCCCAATCGTGGCAACTTTAAGAGAGTCAGACTTCATGTCAGAATATTCATGACTGGGAAGACATGGTAACAAGGTCAGCCAATGAATAGGCATAGCAACTAAATCAGCCAATTGGGAGCTGAGACAAACTGGAGCCAGAGCGTGTCTTAGTCTGCAGCTTCTGAGTCTGTGCAGAGAAATGAAACTGAAACCAGTGTGTGCCTGAACTTGTCTGCTGATCTGAGCTGAAATGAAACTGTGAATCTGCTGTTAGTATTATAAACTTACTTCATGTATTATTGTGTACATAAAGAAGTTAATGAATCCTGCTGCATCAGTTTATCTGTGCGTGCTTCTGGATTTGTTTTTTTTTGCAACAAACTCTGATACTTCAATTCCCAGAGTTACATAGCCCATCACACTTCAGGTGGTCAGCTGTGTCTGTAAAGGGTTTCAAGCTGGCTGCTGACTGGAGAATTCTGGAAATTGAAGTCCATTCATCTTAAAGCTGCCAAAGTTATGGGAAACCATAATTTTGTGGATTTTGCCAGTAGAACTGGTTCCCAGTCAACAGCCAGCTTGAAACCCCGGACAGATGCAGCTGACCACACAAGGTGCGATGGGCTGTGTGCTTGATCTTGGCTTCTTCAAAGCAATTTTCTACGTATTCATGAAGTAGACTCCAAAGTTGCTATTAAGTTCACATTGCAATGGTGATTTGCTAAATTCTGGGAGTTGAAGTCCGGCAGCTTTAAGAAACGTGGACGTCAGCTGATATTTTCAAAACTTGGCAAGAAGTCTTGGAGAGTCACGAACCAATTAAGCGAACTAATTGTCTCCTGCAAACTCCCCTCCCCTTTTGCTCCTCTTTTATTGCCTCTGGGAGGAGCCCTTCATCGTCCACCTGTGCCTTTACTCCTGAGTCGACCCTTGTTCTTTAGCTGTTCCCTTCTCCTGGCAGCTCTGCGCATGTGCACACTGGGAACAGGATCCAGCTGTTCGTCTGCCTCACTGATGTCTGCCTCCGAAGGCAGCTGACAACTGTCAGACGGCCCTGGCACTCTCTCTGCCTCCAACGCAGAGCATTCATCAGAGCCTTCCCCAGACCCCAGGACTGGCCTATGTTCCTCCCCTCATCGCTGTCTGAGTCTGCTGCCAGCTCCGCTTGTGGACCACAACAGTTTCCAAGGCAGCCCTGTGGGCCAAATTTAAGCACCCCGCGGGCCGAATCCGGCCCGCGGGCCTTGAGTTTGACACCCCTGTGGCTAGAGCCTTGGTTCTTCACCCAATTAGCTTGATCTTCTGCCTCACCTGCTGCCTTCCTGGAAAAGGGCAAACTCCAAAGTTGCTCGCTCCAGCACGGTCAGTGACGTGACTGTTATGGGCCCACTGGCCTTGTTGGGGAAAGCCGCCTGCACCCGCACTTCGTGCCAGTCAGAATGAAGCTTGCAGATGTCCACGGAGTCAAAATACCTAGCAAAAGAAAGCAACATCTCTTAACCTTGGGCCAGTCGCTCTCTCTCAGCCCAGCCCACCTCACAGGGTGGTGGTTGTGGGGAAAAATAGGAGGAAGGAGGTGTGCTGGATATGTTCACAGCCTTATTTGCAAAAACAATAGCGGCAGAAGATGGTTGGTAGGTAGGTAGGTAGGTAGGAAGGTGGACAGACGGACGGACGGATAGATGGCAGAGAGACAGACAAACAAAGACAGACCAGACAGATATAAATATTAGAGGAGATGGATGGATGGATGGATGGATGGATGGATGGATGGATAGATGATAGATAGAAGATAGATAGATAGATAGATAGATAGATAGATAGATAGATAGATAGATAGGTAGGTAGGTAGGTAGGTAGATAGATAGATAGGCAGGCAGGCAGGCAGGCAGGCAGGCAGGCAGGCAGGCAGGCAGGCAGGCAAACAAAGACAGACTTGATAGATATAAATATTAGAGGAGATGGACGGACGGACGGACGGATAGATGATAGATAGATAGACAGATGATAGATGACAGACAGACAGACTAAATAGATATAAATATTAGAGAAGATGGATGGATGGATGGATGGATGGATGGATGGATAGATAGATAGATAGATAGATAGATAGATAGATGATTGATAGATAAATATATTTTGTGTGTGTGTGTGTGTGTAGATAGGCAGACAGACCCCGGAAGCATTTCTACCTTGTGATCTTCAAATCCACCACCTGACAATCCCACAGCCGAACTCATGCAACCCAAGAGCTCAGGGACGCAAGCTGGCTCCCCCTGGGAGATACCTGATGAAGTCGCTGTATTCCATCCAGAAGACCCCATCACTGCTCCCATGGGGCATCAGCTCGTGACGCAAATGGGAGGGCCAGTGGGACCATTCGTCGGACCAGCTGCCATTCCAAGAGAAGCGGCCCCAGGGATTACGAAGTCGCAGCAGTCTGAAAGGGATTTAGGGAGGAGAAAAAAAAGAGAAGGATGGGTTACAGCTCTTACTCTGATTTTAAGAATAAGGTATAAGCTCTTTACTGTAGGAGAAGAGCAGGCGGACCTGAGAGGGCGGAGTTAAATGTGTCATCAACCTAGAATTGTTACGTTGCCATAATTGGCCCAAGTCCAACCCTTCTTGAATTCCATTGACCCTTATCTGGCACCAACGTAGTACTGATCTTCAGTTGATGAGATTAAAATTAGGCGCAGGAACATCTGTTAATCTGCAGCTCAGAAAGATTTATCGCTCAAAAACCTATACGCAACAATCCAGTCAACTAAAGTTCAGTACTAAATTGGCACCAGATAAAGGTCAATGGTATTGAAGAAGTTGGACATTTGTGGCAACGCAATGATTCTAGGCTGATGACGCACTTAATTCCACCCCCAACCCCAACCCCAGCTGTGCCTGCTCTTCTCCTGCATTTACGGAGGTACAAAGATTGGCAGATTAAAGAGTTTACAATGGATTGAATGAACGGATGAATAAGCATCAGCCTTCTGAATATTAGAACCATTTTATCTGCTGTTTTAGGTTCCATCAAATTGGATGCCGAGTATGTTTGCTAGGAAAATAATTCCTGCTGTGCTTAAACAGGAAAGCGTGACAAGGGTTACAGCTTACCCTGCTGAAAGCCAGTAAGAATTTATTTTTTTAAAAAAAAAAATAGTGCTACAACTTGATTTAAAAAACCTTACATGATTACATTGGTTTCACTTGATTATCTGGTGGTTTGAACATATTTGGCAGCTGGCTCAAAACAATATTCTGGAATCAAAGAGATTTTTTTTTTAAATTATTATTTTAGATGTTTCCCATTGGTGAATTCTTTCTCAATCTAGACAGTTATTTTACCAGTGTTTGGATTCACACGTGACGTTGAAACAACATCCCTTTACCCAGGTTAATGTTAATTAATTGACAAGCAATTATGGTTTGTTTTATGAAGCATGGCTCAGTTTTAAACTCAAACACGGTCAGCAAATCGAAGATGGAAACTAATCAAGGAGAGAACCAAGCTAGAACTAAGGAGAAATTTCCTGACAGTTAGAACAATTAATCAGTGGAACAACTTGCCTCCAGAAGTTGTGAAAGTTCCAACACTGGAAGTTTTTAAGAAGAGGTTGGATAACCATTTGTCTGAAGTGGTGTAGGGTTTCCTGCCTAAGCAGGGGGTTGGACTAGAAGACCTCCAAGGTCCCTTCCAACTTTTGTTATTTTATGAGAAATACAGTAAATGTGCAGAGAAATAAATAACAATCAGTAAATAATAAACAATGATTTGCTTCAATCAATCCAAATCTTTCAGGATCCGTTACACATCGAACAGTACATCAGGGGCCCAGTTGGATTTGTGCTGCTTGCTGGGCTCTAATGGAGTTGGCTGATTTGTGATTTGGTGTGTTGCGAGATGACAGTTTCTGTGTAGTTACACTTAGTTGATCTAGTCAATGCTTAGGAAAATAAAAAAAAAGTAAAATCAAACAGACGAGATGAAATACTGCATCAGAAAAATAAAATAACACATAAAAAATGTGACACGCGCTTCTTAACTGGGCAAATCTTAAAACATTGCAGAGTAGGAAGCATAAAGAGGAATCATCTAAAAACAAGATAGCTAACATGTGGTTAAAATGTACCAACAGAAGAAGAAATAACTAAGAAAATTCTGGACTGTGCGGAGAGGGACAAATTAACTAAAGAATTAAAAGAAAAGGAAGATACAGAATACTATCAAGTATGGAATAAGTGGTATGGTTGGCTTGAGATTTGGGACAGTAAATGTGAATAAATGATGGAGACGAGAATGTGACAAATGTGTAAAATATTATAAATGAATAAAATTAGATGTAAAGGGACGATAAAGATAATGATAATGAAGGATGGGGAAAATGGGGAATGTATAAAGTAGAAAGTAAGAGGAACGAAACTGATATGTAAAAAGAAACACATATTATGTGTTTGTGTTATGTATGTTGTGTTGTGTTGTGGTTGTAAAATCAATAAAAAACTTTTAAAAAAAATCTAAAGTGATCAATTGTTCTGTAACCAGATAGGCCTTATTTCCAGCATTATTTGGAAATTATTTGGTTTAATAAACCATGGCTCAGTTTTAAACTCAAACACAGCAAATCGAAGATGGAAACTAATCAAGGAGAGGAGCAACTTGGAATTAAGGAGAAACTTCCTAACAGTGAGAACAATTAACCAGTGGAACGGTTTGCCTCCAGAAGTTGTAGGTGCTCCATCTCTGGAGACTTTTAAGAAGAGATTCAGGCAAGCATTTGTCTGAAGTGGTGTAGAGTTTCCTCCCTAAGCTGGGGGTTGGACTAGAAGACCTCCAAGGTCCCTTCCAACTCTTGTTATTCTGTTATCAACATTCTAAAATCAAGACGGACAAGCTGTGGTCCACAGAACCCATTGTTCTTTCCCCGTTTCACACACACATACACACACAAACAGCCGGGGGTTAAATAAACTGGCAGACCACCAATTCTTCCGATAAGACGCTTGGCAGCCACCCAGTAGCTGCTTGCCAAGAACTTTATCAACAAACAAAATACCCACGGTAAAGAATTGTCCAGTTCGTAGAAATAAATCCAAGGCTGATAATAATTTTCCACAGATGCAATGTGACTCAATAGGAGTTAGTTTTGTCCGTCACAGAGTCTGAATGGCTAACTCACCCCCTTTTATACCCTGTGGGGTGTGGTCCAGTGACTCAGTCTAATCTCTGGCACGTCTTTTCTTCTGTTGCGCGCGCTTGTCCTTGCGACACTGCTGAGGATCCAGCCAAGACTCATTACCCTCATCACTGTCCACCTGTGGCTGCGTGGACGTGCTTGGCTCTGGGCCTATCTCTTGCCCTTCGGTGTCCTCCGGAGGCATTGCCAGAAAGGAGGGTCCTGGAGAGGGAGGCCTTGCCAACTCCTCTCCCTCACTCTCAGAGTCTGCATCTGCCGATGACACAGACTCAGGCAACGGAGCCACAACACCCATTCACCTACAAGTCTCTTTTAGCCTGTATCTGACCACGTTTGATGAAAACCGGTTAGGTTGTTTCTTATCAGTTTTGAGGCTGAAAGAATTCCAGAGCTTTATACAGCTGAAGAAACAAGAAATTCTAGCAATAGCAATAGCATTTAAGACTTATATGCCGTATCACAGTGCTTTACAGCCTTCTCTAAGCGGTTTACAGAGCCACAGCATCTTGCCTCCAGCAATCTGGGTCCTCGTTTTACCGACCTTGGAAGGATGAGTCAACCTTGAATCAGTCAGGATTGAACTCCAGACTGAGGCAGAATCTGCCTGCAATACCGCATTCTAACCACTGCGCCACCACGGCTCCTAATGCAACCTCCAATCAACTACAGCAATAGTAGCCGCACTTAGATTTATATATCGCTTTATAATGCTTTACAGCCCACTCTAAGCGGTTGACAGAGTCAGCCTATGGCCCCCAACAATTCAGGTCCTCGTTTTACCGATCTTGGAAGGATAGAAGGCTGAGTCAACCTTGAGCCAGTCAGGATTGAACTGCTGGCAGTTGGCAGAGTTAGCCTGCAGTACTGTATTCTAACCACTGTGTACGAAGGAAGGAAGGAAGGAAGGAAGGAAGGAAGGAAGGAAGGAAGGAAGGAAGGAAGGAAGGAAGGAAGGAAGGAAGGAAGGAAGGCTGAGTCAACCTTGAGCCTGGTGGGATTTGAACTGCCAAACTTCTAGATTGAAAATGGTTCTATCTATAGACCCCCCTAATTTTAAAGCAAGCAAGCTGTCCACGATCAAAGCGGGCAGGATCATCAGCGCAGCCATGTTTACCTGCGTCCTTGCACGTCTCGTACATCCAATATGGAGTACGCATGTCGTGGGCGAAGACCCATGCTTTCATAGGCCGCATCATCCACCTTCATGTTGCCTCCTCCACACGATGCTCCCATGAGGAAGCTGAAGAGTAACAGAAATGGGAATAAAATGTGGGGAAGGTACAAGAGAAAGAAAAAGGGACAAAGATTTAGGCCTGAGTTTGCCAGCCTTGGCAATCTCCACAGATGTGTGGACTTCAAATCCCACAGTTCCACAGCTATCTCGGCCCCTGCTAAGAATTCTGGGAGTTAAAGTCCACCTGGAAGGACTGGGTGTGGCTTCCAGTCTTATTTGAAAGTTTGATGTCCTGAAGGTGCTTTCTTAAAAGGCCAACTGGACTTCTTTTTTTTTTTTTTTTTTGCTGAAGAGGTTTTGCTTCTCATCCCAGAAGCTTCTTCAGTTTCGCTTCTCATCCGCGAAGCTTCTTTAATCAGAACTGAGGAAGCTCCTGGGATGAGAAGCAAAACGTCTTCAAGGAAAAAAATGAAGGAAGTCCGGTTGCCTCTTGAAAAAGGACCGTTGGGACAACCATGACCTTGGATGACGGAGAGTCTCCATAGATTTGGAAGTTAGGTTAGCATCCTCTACATTTTCCAGAAATACATTACATTTTTTTCCAGTTTCTTCATGGTTTACTAGAAAATAAAAGCTGACCAGGATCATGGAGGCATGTCCTGTTTCCTTGGCCATTGAAGGTTACGCAACAAATATTGGGAATTTTTCTTAGGACTAATCCACATATGGGGCAAAAGGTGTTGGTAAAATCCTACAGTGGTCTGCCCCACTTCCAACTGGGCTGGGGGAAGGGATAATATTTTTGGAGAGTATATTTTCCTGTGAGAGGGATCGTTATGATGCTGACAAAAAGGCCTAATGGAAATAGGTTTTCCTTTGGAGGGGACACCCCAGGGGAAGAGTCCATCTTGCACTCCCTGATCCAGGTGGTGAACTACAGGTAGTCCTCGACTTACAACAGTTCATTTAGTGACCGTTTGAAGTTACAACGGCACTGGGAAAAAAAGTGCCTTATTTTTCGAACTATACGATGCATTTTTTGGTCTCCCAAAAGGGGGTGAACATGTCTGTGTCTTATAGACCGAAGGTTTGGCCTCCGCACACCCTGTTTTAGGGTCTTTTTTCAGTCCGTTTTTGAGGCTTTTTGGCCTGTTTTTTCCAAAAGAATGAGCTGAAAAAATACCCCCCAAAAGACCAAAAAGAGCCTAGAAAATGGGCTGAACAAAGCCTCATAAATGGGCTGAAAAGAAACCTAAAAAATGAGCCAAAAAAGCCTCAAAAACAGGCTGAAAAAGCCTTGAAAATGGGCCAAGAAAGCCCCCCCAAAAAGGGCTGAATAAAGGCTAGAAAATGGGCAGAAAAAAGCCTCAAAAATGGCCGAAAAAAGGCTTAAAAACAGGCTGAAAAAAGCCTCAAATGGGCAGAAAAAGCCTCAAAACGGGCGAAAAAAAAGCCCCCCAAAAGGGCCAAAAAAGCCTCAAAAACAGACTGAAAAAGCCTCAAAAATGGGCCAAGAAAGCCCCTCAAAAGGGCTGAAAAAAGCCTCAAAAATGAGCCAAAAAAGGCTCAAAAACAGGCTGAAAAAAGCCTCAAAATGGGCTGAAAAAGCCTCAAAATGGCCCAAAAAAAGCCTCAAAATGGCCCCAAAAAAAAGCCTGCCAAAAGGGCCGAAAAAAGCCTCGAAAACAGGTCAAAAAGCCTAAAAATCGGGCTTAAAAAAGGCTGGAAAATGGCCAAAGATGGGGTGCGCGGAGGCAAAAATCTTTTTTGTTTGTTTTCCTCTTGTAAAGTTAGGTGCATCTTATAGTCAGGTGCGTCTTTTAGTCTGAAAAATACGGTACTTTATGACAGTCTTTCCACACTTATGACCGTTGTAGCATCCCCACGGTCACCTGATCAAAATTTGGATTCTTGGCAACTGGCATGGATTTATGACAGTCGCAGTGTCCCGGGGATCATGTGATCCGCTTTTGGGACCTTCTGACAAGCAAAGTTAACGGGAAAGTCAGATTTATTTCACAACCATGTAATTAATTTAACGACGGCAGTGATTCACTTAAGAGCAATGGCAAGAAAGAAAGTGGGGGGCCACATTCACTGAACAGCTGTCTCACTCAGCCAGAGAAATTTCGGGCTCAAAAAACTGTGGTCTTAAGTCGAGGACTACCTGTACTTCAATCGGGATGCAAGAGGACTTAGGCCAAAGGGCCAGATTCTCTCGGGCTCCTCGTGATACAAACTTTGTCCTCCTCCAACCTTAAAAGGGATGCCCCTCCCCTTCTGCCTTGTCTTACCCAGCCTCCTTAGAACTCAGCATTTTGGCCCAGATGAGGTCAGTGTCAATGGCCTCCTCGCGAGGGTTAGTGGAGCTGACCTGCAGCATCAAGCTCTCGCAGGGAGCGCCGGTCAGCGTAGCCAGGCCTTCGATGGCGCGCCCTGCTTGGAGGGCGAAGTATGAGCCGTGGAGTTTGGCCAAGGCCTTCTCAATCAGAGCCACCCATAGCTGTTTCCTCTGAGCCTGGGAAAAGGAAGACAAGACACCGAGTTGGATATACAGATGACAACAGACAGATTTCTCATCCCTTGTCCGGTGCAAGCCACTAAAGCTACTCCTAAATAGCTAAAAGCCATCGACTCAGGGGTGAAATGCTCCCAATTCGGACTGGATCGCCTGATCCGGTAGCGATGCAGGCGGGTGGTTTGGAGAACCGGTAGCAAAAATCCCTGCCCCTCCCCACATTGCCCAGCTGAGCCGTGCAATCATCAGAGGCTTTTTTAAAAAAAATTTTAAAAGCATTTTTTCTACAACTTCTTCAGCTGAAGAGGTTATAGAAAAAGTGCTTTTAGAAGTAAAAAAAAAAAAAAGCCTCTGCCGATCAGGCAAGTCAGCTGGGATCGTCAGAGGCTTTAAAATCATTTTTTTAAACAACCTCTTCAGCTGAAGAGGTTGTAGAAAAATGGTCTTCAGTTTTTTTAAAAAGTTGGCCACGCCCACTCAGTCATATTACCGCCTCCTACCAAGCCACGCCCACAGAACCGGTAGTAACAAAATTTACATTTCACCACTGCATCAACTTCATTGACGTCTGCCTAGGTTACAAGAATCTCATCAACTCTGACTTTGGAAGACTGCAAAGTCCACATTTTGGACAGAGAAGACCGCTGGTTTGAAAGAGGGGGAGGGATACGACATCCTCTATCTCCAGTCTACAACACCGTTCTTTTAGCAGTTCCAAGAAGGCTCCCCACCTATTTGCACTGTGACCCTGAGGGCACAGACAAACCTCCAAGTGGCCTCAATGACCCTCTAAAAGGATGCAAATGACCAGATGTCTGCAAGGAGTATAAACCAGTGGTGGGTTCCTCCCGGTTCGGCTGAACTGACAGCGGTAACAATATGACGCCATCGAACCGGTTCTCTTTGTTCGTGAGCTGGGCCCTCCCGCCCCCCCGCCCCCCGGTTATTCTTACCTTTTATTTGGCCCCACCCCCAATCTATTCGTCGAGTCCCAGCTAATTGGCTAGAAGGAAAATAACTGTTTAAACTCTTGCCACGGAGCTTCTAAGGGCCGCCCTACAGCTGATCAGTGTTAAAAGGCAGTGTGGTGGTAGACCAGTGCGCTTGAAAAACAAATGGATAGACCGGTGCCTCCAAAAACAAATGAGTAGACCAGTGCCTCCAAAAACAAATGGGTAGACCGAGGCCTCCAAAAACAAATGGGTAGACCGGGGCCTCCAAAAACAAATGGGTAGACCGGGGCCTCCAAAAACAAATGGGTAGACCGGGGCCTCCAAAAACAAATGAGTAGACTGGTGCCTCCAAGAACAATTGGGTAGACCGGTACAGTTCTGCAAGCAGTTAAAAGTCTGGTAGACCAGTACCTCTGCTAAATCCTAAAGAATTGTCACATGACCATCAAGCCACGCCCACAAAATAAGCCACGCCCACAGAACCGATAGTAAAAAAATTTAAAACCCACCCCTGGTATAAACCCTTCCATTCTCCACCATACAGTCAGAGCTGAAGAAGCTTCTTGGATGAGAAGCAAAACATCTTCAGAGAAGAAAACCAGAAAGTCCAGTTGCTTCCTGAAAAAGCACCTTTGGGACAACCGTGACCTGGATGACGGAGAATCTCCATAGGCATTTCTCAGCTCCCATTCCCCATGAGCCACCTCGGTACAGCCCCATTCCCCGATTCATGGCACCCACCTGGGAGAAGAGGAGATAGCCACACTCATCGCAGGGCAGCATGTCATCCACCAGCACGGTGGTCCAGGTACCATCTTTGCATAGCCGGACTTGGTAAGCCCCCTCGGGGCACATGGTCCTTGTGATCATCACCCTTTCCACTAATTCGGGCCGCTCTGCCAGCACTGCCAGCGCACTCAGGAACCTGAAAGAGACGGGCATCTGGTGAAGATCCCTAATGGTGAGGGATGATGAGTCTGTCACCTGCACTTCCATAACTATCTGGTTTGGTTCTGCAACCCAACAAGACGGACACCGACTTCAGAGGATAATTAGAACTGCAGAAAAAACAATGGCTACCAACCTGCCTTCCATGGAGGACCTGTATACTGCAAGAGTCAAAAAGAGGGCTGGGAAAATATTTACAGACTCCTCGCATCCTGGACATAAACCGTTTCAACTCCTACCCTCAAAACGACGCATTAGGGCACTTCACACCAGAACAACTAGACACAAGGACAGTTTTTTCACTTTGCTAAACAAATAATTCCTTCAACACTGTCAAACTATTCACTAAGTTTGCATTATTATTACTATTAATCTTCTCATCATTCCTATCACCCATCTCCTCCCACTTATGACTGCATGACTGTAACTTGTTGCTTGTATCCTTACAATTTATATCGATTGTTTCCTAGTATGATCTGATTGCTTATTTGTACCCTTTGACCATTATTGTGTGGTACCTTATGATTCTTGACGAATGTATCTTTTCTTTTATGTACACTGAGAGCATATGTACCAAAGACAAATTTCTTGTGTGTCCAACCACACTTGGCCAATAAAAAAATTCAATTCAATTGTAATTGTAATTGTAATTGTAATTGTAATTGTAATTGTAATTGTAATTGTAATTGTAATTGTAATTGTAATTGTAATTGTAATTGTAATTGTAATTGTAATTCTAATTCTAATTGTAATTCTAATTCTAATTCTAATTCTATTCTATTCCTTATCAATTCCTTATCAATTCCTTACCAATTCCTTATCTATTCTATTCTATTCTATTCTATTCTATTCTATTCTATTCTATTCTATTCTATTCTATTCTATTCTATTCTACTCTACTCTACTCTACTCTACTCTACTCTACTCTACATTATCCTACCCTACCCTACCCTTAATTCTGTTCTATTCTATTCTAGCCTTAATTCTATTCTATTCTATTCTATTCTATTCTATTCTATTCTATTCTATTCTATTCTATTCTATTCTATTCTATTCTATTCTACTGCATTGTATAGGCAGCCTCTGTCTACAGCAGGGGTATCAAACTCGCCGCCCAGATGCGTCATGCGCTGGCCACGCCCCCCCCCCCCCGTGGTTTAGCAAAGGGGGGGAAAGTTGTGATATGTCACATGACAACAACATATCGTCGCGAGTTTGACACCCCCAGTCTATAGTCTTTTTTTTTTTTTTTAAAGAGGGCTGTTTCAGCAGGTGGCAGCACCTGACCAACCTTGAGTGGACCGAAAGGGTCAAAAGCAGTTAAGCCTTTCAAAGAGCAGCTTTCCAGGAATATCAAGGTGGTGGGAATTGATGAAACGTCCTGGAAGGAGGGAAGGGCAAATAACCAACGTCCCTCCGAAAACATTTACAGATCTGTCCATTTGGTCACCGGCACTTGAGTTGGACTCAAAGGAGGCTGGACTTCGTCGAGACAGAGGCCACAAAAATGAAGGGCGAAGGGAAGTTGCAGGTGGGCCTCGACTTACGACCACCACTGACCCCAACATTTCTGTTGCTAAGTGAGACAGTTGCCAAGTGAATTTTGCCCCGTTTCCTTGCCACAGTGGTTTGCCCCGTTTTCTTGCCACAGTGGTTTAAAAAAAGCTGTAAAAAAGATGTGGAGACTCTAGAAAGAGTGCAGAGATGAGCAACAAAGATGATTAGGGGACTGGAGGCTAAAGCATACGAAGAACGGTTGCAGGATCCGGGCATGGCTAGTCTAGTGAAGAGAAAGACCAGGGGAGACATGATAGCAGCCTTCCAATATTTGAGTGGCTGTCACAGAGAGGAAGGAGTCCAGCTATTCTCCAAAGCACCTGAGGGTAGGACAAGAAGCAGTGGGTGGAAACTAATCAAGGAGAGAAGCAACTTAGAACTAAGGAGAAATTTCCTGATAGTTAGAACAATGAATCAGCAAAACAACTGGCCTCCCGAAGTTGTGAAGGCTCCAACACTGGAAGTTTTTAAGAAGAGGTTGGATAACCATTTGTCTGAAGTGGTGTAGGGTTTCCTGCCTAAGCAGGGGGTTGGACTAGAAGACCTCCAAGGTCCTTTCAAGGTAAATTCAATCCTGACTGGTTAAAGATTGACCCAGCTTTCCGTCCTTCCAAGGTTGGTAAAATGAGGATGCAGATTTTTGGTGGACAATCAGGCTGACTCTGGAAACCGCTTAGAGAGGGCTGTAAAAGCACTGTGAAGCGGTATATAAGTCTAAGTGCTATTGCTGTTAGGAGCCCTGGTGGCTCAGTAGTTAGAATGCTGTATTGCAGGCTAACTTTGCCCACTGCCAGCAGTTCTTTTCTAACTGGCTGAAGGTTGACTCAGCCTTCCATCCTTCCAAGGTGGGTCAAATGAGGACCCAGATCGTTGGGGTCCATAGGCTGACTCCGTAAACCGCTTAGAGAGGGCTGTAAAGCACTGTGAAGCGGCATATTGCTATGTAACCAGAGCCACACTCCGCGCTTGATTCGCGATGGATGCTACGTCGGTGGAAGTAACGCAAAAAAGACCCATCTGCTTTTGGTTGCTTACCAACAGTTTCCCAGGAGTCCCTGCAGGATATCTGAAGGTCGGGGTGTCCGGAAAACTGACCACTTGACCGATCGGTCTTTGAAGATGTTGCAGTTGATTTCGTGAGGCCTAAGCCACTGTTTGACTCGCTGCTGGACGCTGTCTCCTTCGGGAAAGCCAACCGACTTGGGCCCGGGAGGGAAGCTGTCATCCACAAAGTTCACCTTGTTCTGCAGGTACGAAGTTTAAGAAGTCAAGGCAAGACCTGATGGAGATCGAGTTCTACGCAAATAAGAAGCTGAGACATAAGCTGACATTTGTGAGATTCAGAAAACAGTTCTTCCCTTTCCCAGCTCCATAACCAATGATGGTCTATGAGCGTGATGGCGAATCTCTGTCACACGTGCCAGAGCTGACACGCAGTGCTCTGATGGCATGCGAGCCATCACCCCAGATTAGCTTCGCCACATATGAGCACACGTCTCCCGCCGGCCAGCTGGTCTTTGGGTCTCTGGTGTGCACGTGTAGGGGTGGGGCATGTGCGGGGGTCCATGCACACGTGTGTGTGTGGGGTGGGGTGAATGCAGGGGGGAGCACACATGCATGCATGGGGCGCATATGCGGGGTTCATGCTTGGGGCCACGTGCACATTGCATTTTGGAAGTTCGGGCACGCGCTTTGGGCACTCGGTCCAGAAAAGGTTAACCATCACTGGTCTCCGGGGATTCTCAGTCATCCAAGTCATGGTTGTCCGAAAAGTGCTTTTTCTCAAGAGGCAACTGGACTTCCTTGTTTTTTCTTTGAAGATGTTTCCCTTCTCATCCATGAAGGTTCCTCAGCTCTGACTGGATGGTGGGGAATGGAAAGGATTTATTCTCCTTGCAGACAGCTGGTCGTTTGCCTCCGTTTTAGAGAGACGTTGAGACCACTTGGAGGTCTGTCTGTGTCCTCAGGGACACCTGAGTAGTGCAGATGGGTGGGGAGCCTTCTTGGAACAGCTGAAAAGGACTGCCTTGTGGAGCTGTGCTTTCTGCAGGATGTTGTCTGCGTCCCTGTGTCCCTTCACTGTTGAACACAAGAAAGCTCCACACCCATTTGCACTACTCAGGTGACCCTAAGGAAAACAGATAAACCTCCAAAAGCCCTCAACCACTCTATAAAAGGGTGCAAACGACCAGCTGCCTGCAAGGGGTATCAATCCTTGATCCCCGACCTACATACCTTTCGCCGTGCCCTTAAGACCTTACTGTTTCAACAGGCTGGGCTGGCTAAATAACAAATTTTAATGGGTGTTTTAGTTTTTGAGTTTTTTAATATAGGGCAAAATTATTTAATATGTTTTCAACTGTTTTTTAAATGTTGTGATATATGTTGTTTTACTGTGGCCGTGCACCGCCCTGAGTCCCTCGGGAGACGGGCGGTATAAAAATTTAAATAATAAACAAAATAATAAATAAATCTTTCCATTCCGCACCATCCAGTCAGAGCTGAAGAAGCTTCTGGGATGAGAAGCAAAACCTTTTCAAGGAAAAACCAACAAGTCCAGTTGCCTCTTGAAAAAAAAAAGCATCTTTGGGATAATCAATGATTGGGATTTTGGAAGACAGGAGCCTAACATACAGGTTGTTCTTGACTTACAACAGTTCATTTAGTGACGGTTTGAAGTTACTACAGTACTGAAAAAAAGTGATTTATCAACATTTTTCACATGTATGGCTATTGCCGCATTCCTGTAATCACAGGAATCACAGGATCAAAATCCAGCCACTTGGCAACTGACTCATATTTATGACGGATGCAGTGTCATAAATATGAGTCGCACAAAGTCAAATGGGGAAAACCAGATTCATTTAAGAACTGTGGGAAGAAAGGTTGCAAAATGGGACAAAACTCACTTAATGAATGTCTCGCTCAGCAACAGAAATGTTGGGCTCAGTTGTGGTTGTAAGTCGAGGAATCTTCCAAACTGTCACTTCTTTCAGTGCTGTCATAACTTCAAACGGTCGCTAAATGAATCGTTATAAGTTGAGAACTACTACTTGTATATGGAAGAACTGCTGTACGGATGAGAAGGGGAATTGAGAAGGTGTTTCAAACTTCAGTCTGCTGTATTGTAAAATATTTTCATGAATTCTCATCAATTATTTTTTTTTTTTTTGCAGAGGTTTTGATCTGTTCCCGATGCCTGTTTGCTCTCTCGGCTGCTATTTTCCTCGGTATTAATTTTACTGCCCTTTTATATCAAATGTTCTCAGGTTTTTTTGGGACTCCACTCTATGAGGTTTGTACCGAAACATAATTGATTTTTTTTTTTATTCGTTTAGGACTTGCAATAAATGTGTCAGTGCTGGTGTGTTTATTTGTTTTTTTCCTCAACTCGTATTTTTTTTCCTTTTTGATCCTGTTTTGATATTTACCTCACCGTTTTCTTTTGCTTTCTTGCACTAAACATATGTTTTGATTCACTGTTTGCTTTATTTATTCACTGATTATCGTCTTAACCTACTGTTTGAAACCGCAAATCGTATGTTAATTGTAAACAGCTCGGAGAGCTCCTTTAATGAGAACTGCTGTAAATTAGATTAAAGTTGTTAAATTAAATTAAAAATTGAACAATCTTTTTAAATGACTAATGATGGCTCTGACCCCATTTCTGGGCGCTATCCTTACTGGAAGAGATGCAGAGAAAGTCACCTTCGAGGATCAGGGGCCTGGAAATCAGATCTTTGAATGAGAGACCCAAAGCAATTTGAGTATATTTAGTCTTGAGAAAAAAAGATCACCGAAGGATATAGGATAGTGACGGTGAACCTTTTTGCCGCTGCGTACCGAAAGTGGGGGGGAACGCGGGAGGGTTGCATGCGTGCGTGCCCACACCCATAATTCAATGCACCCCGCCCCTCTGTGCATGCACATATGACCCCCCCCCACACGTTCCCCCCGCTTTTGGCACGTGATAGCACAGTGGGCCCGGTAGGCCTGCTTTTTGCCCTCCCCAGGCTCCAGAGGCTTTCTAGGAGCCTGGGGAGGGTGGAAACAGCCTTCCCCACCTCCCCGGAGGCCCTCCAGAGGCTGGAAATGACCTCTTTCCTGACTTCCGGTGGGCCTGAAAGGCCCAAAAATCAGCTGGCCGGCGCACGCACATGTGCGTGCTGGAGATGAGCTAGGACAACATTCGCGTGCCCACAGATATGGCTCCATGTGCCACCTGTGGCACGCGTGCCATAGGTTCGCTGTCACCGATATAGGATGACATTTTTCAAGTACATGAAACATTTAAGCTGTACAGCCATGATGGAGAATTTATGGCACACGTGCCAGAGGTGGGACCCAGAGCCCTCTTTGCTGGCACGTGCGCCGTCGCCCCAGGTCAGATCTCCGTGGCGTTTCTTTCGTGAGCTTCTGTTTCCCTGCAAACGACGAAACGGAAGCTCACGAAAGGAAAAGATCTTACCTCTTGCCGTGCTGCCAGTGTTGGGCTGTGCCCTGCCTCCCGCTGGTCAGCTGGTTTTCTTGTCTGTGCTGTGCATGCATGCATGTCCCTGCATGTGCCCCTTTGCGCATGTCCCTCGCATGCACACATTCGTGCATGTCCTGCGCATGCACCTATCTGCACGTACGTGTCTGTGTGCACCTTTCAGTTTGGGCATGCGTGCGTGCAGTTTGGGCACTCGGTGTCTGAAAGAGTGCCCAAACTGGCTACCGGTGGACTTCTGGGTGCGCTTCAAGGTGTTGGTGACCACCTTTAAAGCGCTCCATGGCTTAGGGCCAGGGTACTTACGGGACTGCCTTCTGCCACCTCCCACCGGCCGGTTTGCTCCCACAGAGAGGGCCTCCTCAGGGTGCTGTCAGCCAGACAATGTCGGTTGGCGACCCCCAGGGGGAGAGCCTTCTCTGTGGTAGCTCCCACCCTCTGGAACGACCTTCCTCCAGAGTTGCGAACGATCTCTGACCTCCGGACTTTTCGTCGGGCCTTAAAAACGTATTTTTTTCAGCTTGCCGGCTTGGCCTGATCCCTGTAAATTTTTTTTAGAATTTTAGAGTTTTGATATTAATTTTAAATTGAATTGTTTTAACTATCGGCCAAATTTATATTAGTTGTTTTTAAAATTTTAACTGTTATGTACCTGGCTTTTTATCTGACTGTTCACCGCCCTGAGTCTGCAAGGAGAAGGGCGGTATATAAATCTAATCAAATCAAAATCAAATCAAATCAAACCAGAGCACCGGAAACCTGAAGACCAGCTGCTCTTTGCGCGCACTCTGGCTGGTCTTTAGGTTTCCAGCGTTCCGGCGTGCATGAAGACCAGCTGGCTGGCACGCATGCACCTGCCAGAAACGAGCAGCTGGTGATGGCGCGCGTGCCCACAGAGAGGGCTCTGCGTGCCACCTCTGGTACGCATGCCATAGGTTCGCCATCAAGGCCCTAGACCAGTGATGAGTAACCTTTTTCTCGCCGAAAGAGCACGCAACAGCACACACGTGTGTGCCTGCACCCATAATGCAATGCGCACCCTCTGCACATGTGCGAACGACCCCCCCCCCACGCACACCTCCAACCGGTTGGTGACCTCTGGAATAAGAGACCTCGAAGGTCCCTTCCAGCCCTACGATTCTAGAACTCTACCAACGCCTGCTTCCCCGCCCTTTTCTTCACCGTGCGCTGCAACGCACTGCAGAGGCAAGGGAGAAATAACCTCTTTCAGGCGGTACCGAAGAACCGCCTCGAAAATGCCATTCAGCTAGCAAAGGAAACACCCCGTGCGAGGGCCACCCGCTCTTCGCCGGCGCCGCTCCTTCTGAAGCTGGACAGTTAGTATTTTTCTCTCTCTCCCCCTCTCAGAGATGTTGCTTGATGTGGCTTCATTTGCCAGAGGCAAGTGGAGAAATAAAACAGCCCTTGATCATTAAAGGTTCTGTACGGTTAGTTATTAATAAGTCTGGGATCTGGCTTCTCCCAAAACAGTCAGAGCCTGGCAGGCAGGCTAGCTCTGAAAAGCTATTTCTGGCAGAGACGAGGACAGAGACATGAAACATCTATTCAGTGGAGCTTGGGGTCTTTTTATTTACAGGCCCCCAAAGCACTGTGGGTCTGAAACAAAAAGTTATGCGAGTCTTTTTTCTTTTTTTTTTCAGCCAGGAGTTTGGACCAGAAGTGAAATCCAGCAGGTTCTGACAGGTTCTGGAGAACTGGTAGCGGAAATTTTGAGCAGTTCGGAGAACTGGCAAATGCCACTTCTAACTAGCCCCAGAGTGGGGAGGGAATGGGGATTTTGCAATATCCTTCCCCTGGAGTGGAGTGTGAATGGAGATTTTGCAGTATCCTTCTCCTGCCATGCCCACCAAACCACGCCCACCGAGTCACGCCCACAGAACCGGTAGTAAAAAAAAATTGGATTTCACCACTGGTTTGGACTTTTTTTGGGCTCTGCGGAAGGGGTGGCTGTGCGATGTGAACCGTGTTGGAAATACAGGTTAATCCTTGATTTACCATCACAATTGTGCCCCCTAATTTTTGTTGCTAAGTGGGTTTTGCCACGGATGTGTCAGTGAATCGCCAAAGTTCTTAAGTTAAGAACATGGTTGTTAATCTGGCTTCATAGGGCACCAGGTTCATTTCTGTTCCTGGGGTCAAAAGAGCCAACGTTCTCCAAAGACAATTTCCATGGTCATGTGGCCAGCGTGGCTATACGCTGCCAAAGACACACGGAACCACTGTAATCTTCTCACTGAAAGTGGTACCTATTTATCTACTTGCATTTGCAATGCTTTCGAACTGCTAGGTGGGCAGGAGCTGGAGTAAGGAACGGGAGCTCACCCGTTGTATGGCGCTCGGGTCTTGAGCCCAGGCTGTCAGTCTTGTTCTGATCTAGGCTCCCTTAAAAAGCATGAAGCAGAGTCTTGGTCCCGGCAAAACCCCTTTTATTTACATGACTGTGAATTCCTTTCATTCACAGTCAGCAAGGCTTGGCAGTCTTTCAGAGGAATATTTATCAACACAAACCTTATCTTGCTTGGACAGCTGCCAGAGAACTGCCAAAGAGTCTCTTAGAGTCACAAACAGAACTTTCCACTCTTGAAAACAAACAAACAAACAAACTGTTTCCTGCAAAAGCCCACTCCCCGTTCGCTCCTCTTTTGTTTCCTATGGGAGGGGCCAATCACCTCCAAGGTGTGGCTTTTCTCCCAAATTGACCTTGCTTTCTTAGTTGCTCTTGTCTTTTGGCAGTTCTGTGCACGCACACACTGGGAACAGGCTCCAGCTTTTCCTCTGCCTCACTGCTGTCTATCTCCCTCTCTACCTGAATGCAGAGTCCTCGTCCGAGCTTTCCCCAGCCCCCAGGACCGGCCCATGTTCCTCCCCAACCTCCTCACTGTCTGACTCTGACCCCAGTGGGCCACGATAAGTCTTTAATCACTGAGCCATCATAGCCCTTAAAAGGAAACTATTCAGGAGTAATTCTATGTGGCATTCTGGAGGCCTGGCAATGTCAGGACAGGTAACCGAGCCAGAGTTGCGTGTGTAAGACCAATACCGATCTGTGCTAGGAGGAACTGCTGACAAACAAGAGGTGCGTGTGTCAACTCACCTCTTGACAGAAGGAGACAATGTTCTCCCAGAGGGCTTTGGCCTCCCCCTCGTCGGTCTGCCGCCGCTTCTCCACGTGCATGCTCTCGCGCCGCCGTAGCGGTTTGATGCCCTTGCGCTGCGCCATGTAGACTTGAGGAGTGTGGCAGGCGAGGCAGTGCTTGGCCTTCAGCTCGTTGAGTAGTGTGCAAGCGGGGCATGCCCACTGGCTGGCTTGCTCAGGGGTGACCGGGGGTTGTAAGGGGAAGAGACGGGCTACTTTGCGGGCGGAAGGAGCTCGGGTGCCACAAACTGCACATCTGCCTTTGTCCGAGCCACATTCGGGGCACTTGGGAGCCAGTTCCGGTTGCAAGCTATGTTCCTGGAAGCCGTGCAGTTTGGAGGAGCCGCATGCTTTGCATTTCTGGGAAGCCGTGGGGTTTTTCAAGGTACACTTGGAACAGGACCAGGTGGTGAAGTCGGGGCTGGAGGGCCCACAAGGTGTAAAACGAACGGAGTCCCCCGTCAGGTCAATAGTGTCACTGCCCTTCTGGCTGCTGCAAGCCTCGCAGGCCTCACTCCCCGAGGTGTTGAGCAGGGAACAGGTGCTGCACTGCCAGGGCGGCACGCTGACATCCATCTCTTCCTCCAGCACACTTAGCCGCTTGGTCGCTATCATTTCCTGGAAGCGAATGGCCTTCTGCACGGGGGTTGGCGGAGAAGCCGGTTGGGCAGCTTCAGGAGCCGGTGGTTGGAGTTGGGGGGGCACCTCTCGGCGGCTACGAGGAACGGGGTTGTTCTGGAGACCTGGGGAGAAAAGGCTGAAGGCTGGCATCTTCTGGCTCTCTTCCTCCACAAGGGCAGTGCCTTGATTGATGGCTGGGTGGCCCTCCGGGGTCTCGGTGGCGGGAGCTATCTGGAAACCGGCGGGAGTGATGATTTCAGGGACCACCAGCGCCTCTGGAGGGATCTTGGGCAGGGAGAGCTTGCGGGGGCCTCCGCAGGCCGAGCAGGAATTCGCGACAGGAGTGTTGTGGAGAGTGCAACGTTGGCAAGCCCAGCCCTCCTCCAGCTCTGCCTCTTCGGGGCTCTTCCCCCCCGAATCCTCAACGGGGCTCTCCATCTGGGGCATCTCCTCCTTGCCACTGGCTTTGGGTTCTACTAGGACGGTGGGCTTTGGCAGGACCCCATTGAGGATTGGCAGAGGGGAGCCCCCAGGGCCGGGTTCGGGGGTGAAGCCGCACACCTCGCAGGCCTCTTTGCCCACAAAGTTCCGGAAGGTGCATCGAGCGCAGGCCCACTTCTGCTCTTCCACGCTGAGGCGTAAGATGTGATTGAGGTCGGGCTTCTGGCGGGGGGCCTCGCAGATGGAGCATTGGCGCTGTCCGACGGGGTTCAGGAAAGTACAGCGAGTGCAGGACCATTCCCGCACAGTGGCCATAGAACCAGAAGAGTGGGTGTGGCTGAAAGAGAAGAAGGAGGGAGAGGGCCGTTAAAGGACACAGTGAAAAGGATCCCACGAAGGAGAGAGGCATCCTAATCATCACGATTGACTCCAAAGGTGGGGTACCAGCAGAGGTGAAATCCAAACAATTTTCCCTACCGGTTGTGTGGGCATGGCTTGATGGGCGTGGCAGGGGAAGGATATTGCAAAATCTCCATTCCCACCCCACTCCAGGGAAAGGATATTGCGAAACTTCCTCTCCCCTCCTGGAGGAAGAATATTGCAAAATCTCCATTCCCACCTCACTCTGGGGCCCGCCGGAGGTAGTATTTGCCGGTTCTCTGAACTACTCAAAATTTCCGCTACCGGTTCTCTGGAACCTGTTAGAACCTGCTGGATTTCACCCCTGGGTACCAATGACCCTCAAAATAGTTCTGGACTCCAGCCAGTTAGCAATGAAGGGGTGAAAGTTAAGTGGCATTTCACCGGTATCTGCCAGTTTCCCCAATCCAATTTACAGGTTGAGATCTACAGAGGAGAATATTTGTAGCTCAGGTTTAACATGAGGAGGTCCTGGGTGCTCTCTGAGCTGGGGGCTTTTCTTGCAGAGGTTTCATTACTCAACGAGGTAACATCATCAGTGCTCTGGTGATGTTACCTCGTTGGGTAAGGACCCCCGTAAGGTGAGATCTAGCAAAGCTGACTTATGATGGTGACATTTCTGGAAACGTCCACAGATCAAAGATCCTCCTTCATGCAAAACTTTCTTAGAGTAACCCCGCGCAATCCTCTGCACAGCAGTTATTGAACGCCATACAAATATCTGTAGTTCATACACACCTTCAAGTAAACCTTTTAAACACACCAGTTATTCTTTTGAAGAAAGAACCAAACTGAGATAACAGGCAGTCACGAGCAACTTTGGGAAGGAAGGAAATTTCTGATAAGCCCCCCCCCCACACACACACACCTTAGTCACTGTCTGTAGCCACTGTCTATCCCACCTTGAAGAGAGAGTAAAGCCTCTCTCTATCCCGAGAACGCATACCGCATGTAATAAGTCTCTATTTATTTATTTAGCACTTACAAGCCCTAAAATTCTTTTTTTTTTCAAAAAAGTTTTTATTTTTATTTCTCATAAACACATTTTACATGGGGCCTGGCGGCTCAGCGGACTAAAGCATTGTGATTAACATCAGCTGTCTGCAATTACTGTAAGTTTGAATCTCACCAGGCTCAAGGTTGACTCAGCCTTCCATCCCTTCTAAAGTAGGTAAAATGACGACCCAGTTTGTGGGGGCAATAAGCTGACTTTGTATAAATATACAAAAGTATGAAGGCTATTGCTTAACGCATTGTAAGCCGCCCTGAGTCTCCGGAGAAGGGAGGCGTATAAATCTAAATACATACATACATACATACATACATACATACATACATACATACATACATACATACATATACAGTTATTTATCCATCATTTTTCATTCAACTTATCTTTTCATTTTTCCTTTTTCCTTTTTCCTTTTTCAGGGCTGCTCTTTTACCCTTTACCTTTACCCCAACTTTTCTTCTTTTCCTCCCCTTCTCTTCCTTCCTGTTTCTCCTCCTACTTCCTTCCTTCTTCCTCTCCTTCTCTTTCCTACTTCCCTTTCTCTTCCCACGCGCCTCTCTTCTTCCCCCCTTCTAACCTTCTCCTCTGCTCCTCTTTCCCTTCCCTCTTCCCCTCCTTTTCCCTTTTTTCTTTCTCTCCCTCTCTTCTCCCTTCCTCCCTCTCTACTCCTTCCCCTCTCTCTTGTTGTTTCCCTTTTCAGTTCAATCTAAAGTGATACTCAAGCAGCCCCGATTTTCTATTTATCTTTATTCTCATTTCAATTTCTTATTTAATTAATATTTATTTTTATTTCATCATGGATATACATTTTTATAACATCTCCCTTTTTTCCTTCCTAAAATTCTGAAGACTAGCAACAGCGAACACGTCTGGAGAGCTATTTCTAGCTACGACTATCTGGGTGTGCTGGGCCCACTGGCAATTGTGGTCTTGCACAAGCAACTCAGAAAAGATCTGACTAAGAAACCTAAGGCTGCATAATTTAAGGCCAGTTATTCTAGAGCAGTGACAACTAACCTTTTTCCTGTCATGTGCCAAAAGTGGGGGGAGAGCAGGGGAATTGTCATGTGCATGCCCACACCCATAATTCAATGCCCACCCGTGCCCCGCCCTCCCACGCATGTGCGCATGCTCCCCCCGTGCTCTCCTCCGCTTTTGGCACGTGATGAGACAGTGGTCCCGTTTTTCGCTCTCCCTAGGCTCTAGAGGCTTTCTAGGAGCCTGGGGAGGGCAAAAATGGCCTTCTTCAATCCCCCAGGAGGCCCTCTGGTGGCCGGAAACAGCCCATTTCCCGACTTCCGGTGGGCCCAGATGGCTTGAAAATCAGCTGGCCGGCAGGCACATGTGTGCTGGAGCTGAGCTCGTGAGCCCTTAAATATGGCTCCGCATGCCACCTGTGGCACCCGTGCCATAGGTTCACCATCACAGTTCTAGAGCATCAGTTCACTCCTGAAAAATAATAAAAAGCAATCTTGCTGATTGGGGTTTGCTTAATAATATCATCCTGTTTTTTTGCCCCGATCAAGCACAAATGCCTTTGAAAAGCCTTAGGAGTGAAATATGGAGACTATTTCCTTTTGATTCCAGAGGTGCCGACGGATGGCAGGGATGTCTTTCCTGGAAAAGGCATATGTCTGCAGCTCTTCCACCCTTCCTCGACATGTCATGTCACGTGCAGCCTGTGAGTATAAATAGCAGATTCCCTCCCTTTACTCCCCCCGCACCCGACCCCTGAAGAAGCTCCCTCTGGCAAAGACATGTGGTGAGGAGAGGCCATAGCGGAGTATGTGAATAATCTGAATTGCATTCCAAAGAGCTACAGCCTTTCTTTGATCTTGAGACATTACGAATAGTAGTTTCTGAAGGCATCCTTTGTAAGGTTGGGCGATCTGGATTGGGAGGGTACATGACCAGAGTCACAGTAACAGAGTTGGAAGGGAACTTGAGGTCATCTAGTCCAACCCTCTGTTCACGCAGGCAGTCTGTACTAGGGCTTCAAACCACCGAACTGCCGAAACTTTCTGATCGACAAGCTCAGGTTCTTAGCCACTTGAGCCACCTACTCAGACGGAGGCGTCTTCGGACAGCACTGGCTCTTCGGCTTTGAAACAGAGATGAGCACCGCCCTGGAGAGTCGGGAACGACTAGCACATACGTGCGCAAGGACCTTTATCTTTAAGTGCTAGATCTGATAAGGCAACAACCTGCAGTTCTGAGGCTTAGAGAGGGCATCTAGCTGAGCCCATCAAAGGCACCAAGCCAACCAGCAGATCTCAACAACTTGGACAGGGAAGAAGTCTAGCGTTTAAATTCTGCAACATACAGATTATGACTTTTTTTTTTTTTAAAAAAAACTTTTTTAAGGTTTTGGAAAAAGTGCAGAGAAGAGCAACTAAGATGATTAAAGGACATGATAGCAACGTTCCAATATTTGAGAGGGCTGCCACAAAGAAGAGGGGGTCAAATGATTCTACGAAGCACCAGAGGGCAGGACAAGAAACAATGGATGGAAACTAACCAAAGAGAGAAGCAACCTGGAATTAAGGAGAAACGGCCTAACAGGGAGGACCAGTGGAACAGCTTTGCCTCCAGAATTTGTGGGCGCTCCATCACTGGAAGTATTTAGGAAGAGATTGGACAACCATTTGTCTGAAGTGCTATAGAGTTTCCTGCCTAAGCAGGGGGTTGGACTAGAAGACCTCCAAGGTCCCTTCCAACTCTTCTATTCTATTCTATTCTATTCTATTCTATTCTATTCTATTCTATTCTATTCTATTCTATTCTATTCTATTCTATTCTATTCTATTCGTGTCACCACTGTGGTACAGTGGTTAGAGTGCAGTACTGCAGACTACTTCTGCTGCCTGCCAGCTGCCTGAAATTTGGCAATTCAAATCTCACCAGGCTGGTGGACTCAGTCTTCTCTCCTTCCGAGGCGTGTAAAATGAGAACCCAGATCCCTCACTCACTCACTCACTCACTCTGCCAGCAAGTCTAAGTGCTATTTCTCTTCCTTTTCCCCTTCCTTCCTTCCTTCCTTCCTTCCTGCCTGCCTGCCTGCGCAGTGGTTAGAATGCAGCATTTCAGGCTAATGGCCCACTGCCAGAAGTTCAATCCTGACCGGCTCAAGGTTGACTCAGCCTTCCATCCTTTCGAGGTGGCTAAAATGAGGAGCCAGATTGTTGGGGGCAAGAGGCTGACTTTGTAAACTGTTTAGAGAGGGCTGTAAAGCACTGTGAAGCGGTATCTAAGTGCTATTCCATTCCATTCCATTCCAATTTTCTATTCTATTAAGCTTGCAAAAGGCAAATTATTTCTGCCTAGGTGAGGACATGCTTCTTTGCAACGAAGGCTGTAATCTAGCTGAGCTATTATTCTGGAAGTCTTTTGCTACGTTAAGTCTATTTCTGAATAGGGATCTGGAGAGTTGGACTCATGGGTAATGTGGGCAGGTGAGGGATAAGGTGATCCTACCTGTCAGAGCATGTGGGAAAGTGGGTGCTGAAGTCAGAAGCAGGTTTGCGGCCCTTGAATGCAAGACCAACACGCAAGCCTTTGCAAACCAGCGTGCTGCACGGAATGCATTTCGAGAATCGCTGATTTAACTATTTTAAGATTAAATTTTCCCTGGACATTTCCAAATGGTGTTTATAAAAATGTGTGTACAATCGCCCAATGCATTGATTTTTTTTTTTTAAAGGAAAATTACCTAGCAGATTAAACCACCATAAAAGCAAGGAATGACACCTAATTTCCATTTGCGCTCCCAATGAAAGATGGCAACCTATAAAACTCTACAGTTATTTCTGCGTGCTTGCAGAGGAGAGGAGAAATAATAATAATAATAATAATAATAATAATTTTTTAAAAAATGTGCAGAAAAAAAGCAAGCGCCACCATCACCTGCCATCCCAGCAATTTGAGCAAATAAGGGAGGGCTTGCAATTAACTGTCTAACACAGACCAGGGCGTTTTATGGCCCTTCCGGCCACATCCTGCATGTGAGGCCATGCACGGGACAGGGATTATTGAGGTGACGGCTTCCCCCATTCCACCCCAATTTATTTATGTGCGTCTGTGCTTGCTTACAGACATGCATTGGTCCTATTGCTTTGACCCTCCACAACAGTGCCAAGTTTTTCATGTGATCCCTTTGGGAAAATTAATAGCCCACTCCTGGGCTAATGGCTTGATTTTCCTAGGCAGATTTAACCCAGGGACTGTCAATTGCTGAGCTGTATTCTACATGGTGGCTTCAGTGGTTAAGACGCTGAGCTTGTCGACTGAAAGGTCAGCAGTTCAGCGGTTCGAATCCCTAGTGCCGCGTAACGGGGTGAGCTCCTGTTGCTTGTCCCAGCTTCTGCCAACCCAGCAGTTCAAAAGCAGGTAAAAAATGCAAGTAGAAAAATAGGGACCACCTTTGGTGGGAAGGGAACAGCGTTCCATGCACCTTTGGCGTTTAGTCATGCCAATCACATGACCACGGAGACGTCTTCGGACAGCGCTGGCTCTTCGGCTTTGAAACGGAGATGAACACCACCCCCTAGAATCGGGAACAACTAGCACATATGTGCGAGGGGAACTTTTACCTTTACCTTATTTTACATACACACGAGAACACCAGACCAAATTAGTTTCTCTAGGAGAGCACAGAAAGGTAGGTGATTGACTTCTTCAACATCACAACAACAATCCACAGAACTCAAGTGTCTATGGAGATCCATCCATCATCCAGGCCATGGTTTGTCCCACAGGTGCTTTTCGAAAAGGCAACTGGATTTTCTTGGTTTTTGGTTTTTTTTTCTTTGAAAACGTTTAGCTTCTGAAGACGTTTCTCAACTAGGCAGCACCATCAATGCTCTGATGATGTTACCTAGTTGGATGATGCAAGGAAACCACCGAGCTCAGAGAGCCACAGCAAGGAATTCACAAGAGGAGATCTAGCAAAGCTGGTCACACAGATGAGCTAGGGAAGATGGATGAAGATTCATCTGAAGAACTGAAGAAGCTTCTAAGGCACAGTTCAGCAACCCGCGGCTCTGGAGCCGCATGTGGCTCTTTCATCCCTCTGCTGTGGCTCCCTGTGGCTGGTCGGCTGCACATTTGATAGGGCTTTCAGTTAGGACAGGTAGAGGAAAAAGGACGCCGCACTAGGAGAAGGCTCTATGGTGGGGGAACCGGACTTCCGGTTGGCAGAGGAAAAAGGATGCCGTGCTAGGAGGAGTCTCTATGGTGGGGGAACTGGACTTCCAGTTGGCTCCAGAATTGAATGGGGGGCTTCCAGTTAGGACCTTTGTGGCTTTTTGAGTGTTTATGGTTGCCGACCCCTGTTCTAAGATAAGAAGTGAAATGTTTTCAAAGAAAAAAAAGAAAGTCCAGTTGATTTTTGGAAAAGCATCTTTGGGACACCTAGCTCAGTACTGCAAAGACTGCTGGGCACTTCCAGTAGTGCCCAAAGCTCCAAGTGCCCTAAACAGCGACAACTTCACACTGTTCCTGCTGATGTCTGACAGCTTTCAAGTTTAGGATAAACTTCAGGATCAAGAACTGTGTAGATAGGGAGGCATGAAGCGAGTCTCTTCCCTCCTCCTCCAAGATGTTGTGGAACTGCAACTCTCCACATACTGTGCCACTGCCTATATTGGTAAGAACTACAAGGAGTGGCAGTTCCATAACTTCTGGAAAGCTGTACGTTTCTATTCGTGCTTCAGGATGAGGAGGCAGGAATCTAAATTTGATTTGTTTGTGGGGGAGCTGAGGTAAAGTGGTGGGAAAATCCTTTCCTGCTCCAAAAAAATAAAAAATAAAATAAAAGGCAGGGGAGTTAGGGGAAGAACTGATGTAACCTTGCCCGCTGGCTTTTTGGTGTCAACCTTCACCCCCGATTTCCTTCTCTCCATCTTTCTTCCTGCCATTTTTAAAAATGTTTTATTTATTTCTGTGTATTCCACTTTATTATTTCTACAAATAACTCAATGTGGCAAGCACACGCTTTCCATCTCCTATTTTCTCAACAACAACCCTGTGGGGGGGCGGGGGGAGAGAGAGAGAGAGAGAGAGAGAGAGAGAGAGAGAGAAGAGGAGAGAGAGGAGAGAGAGAAGAGAGAGAGGAGAGAGAGAAGAGAGAGAAAGAGAAAGAAGAGAGAGAAAGAGAAGAGAGAAGAGAGGATAGAGAAGAGAGAGAGAGAGAAGGGAGAGAGGAGAGAGAGAGAAGAGAGAGAAACACAAAGAAGAGAAAGAGAGGAGAGAGGAGAGACAAGAGAGAGAGAGAAAAAGAGAGAGGAGAGAGAGGAGAGAGAGAGGAGAGAAGAAAGAGAGGATACAGAAGAGAGAGAGAGAAGGGAGAGAGAAGAGAGAGAGAGGAGAGAGAAACAGGGAAAAAGAGGAGAGAAGAGAGAGAAAGAGAGAAGAGAAAAAGAGAGAGGAGAAGAGAGAGAGAGAAAGAGAGAGAGATGAAAGAGAGGAGAGAGAGTGTGAAGAGAAAGAAAGAGAGGAGATAGAGAAAGAAAGAGAGAGAGAAGAGACTTTCATGTCTAAGGCGGGACTACAACAGTCACAGTGATGATTGGCTCAAAGTTATCCAACCAACTTTCATATCTAAAGTGGGACTAGAACTCCCAGTCTCTTGGTGACTGGCCCAAAGTCACCCAGCTGGCTTTCATACCTAAGGCGGGACTAGAAATTCACCACCTCCTGATTTTTAAGCCTGGTGCCTTCACCATCAGACCAAACTGGCTTCTTTTTCCTCGTCTGCCCCCTCTGCTGTTTTCTAAAGGACCTCTTCTCTCTACCTTCTCATCTCCAGTTGCTCAATTGCTTTCAAACCCCCTGATGCTGCTGGCCTAGTTACAAGATCTTGCTGCCTGCCACACGCAACCTTGTCTGACTACATCAGAGAAGGACTGGGAAGGGGGAAATCTCCTGGCCACCCACACTCCACTCTGTCCTGGAAGGTCGTCTTCTACCAGGAGCTCAGTCAAACTACGGCCAGCAGAAGGGCCAAGCACGCAAGCTAGCCATTATAAAGGCCAGATTATAGGCCTTACTGAAGCAGTATCTCCTGAGACCTTCCTGCCAGCAATCAGTAATTTCCCTGCTTCTCTTTATCAGATCAACCTGCCTTGATGATGCCAATCGTAATTAGCAAGGGACAACAGACATCAAACAACTTGCTGATGAAAGCCTAACATTCAGCACCATTAGCTTTTAAACCTACAAAGAGGAGGGGAAGCTGTTCTCAAAACTGACAATGGGATGGGGTGCAAATTAGGCAGGCCAAGCACTCCTCAGTCTCACGGCTTCTCTGATGTTTATCCCAAGTCCTAGTTATCGTGGATGTTTCATTACACATGTTAAGGAATATGCGCAGAGTAACCCTTGAGTAACAAGGCTGTTCACATGAGAAAGAGCTAAGGATGATTGTGAATAAGCACTGTCAATACACAGACACACCGAGTTGTGATATTCTTTTACTTTTAGGAAAAAGCAAAGCAAAGTCCAGTAAACAATCCAGATCATACACAGATAAAGATAGCTAAATTGTCAATCCAGGAATATTCCAAGAACAAAGTCTTCTTACCAGTTGTGTAGTCATATGCAATAAAAGTTCTTTTTGGAGTTGCAAAGAGGAACAAGTACAGCAGTAAAACAATCAGTAAAACAGTAGAAAACAATAAGTAACAATGATCAAGCAGTGATCATGCAGAAAGAACAGGCAGAGAGGAGCAGAGGTAGCAATATTAATGTAATTAGAAAAATAAGCCACGATTCAAGCTTCCTCTTAACTACATTGGCTACAGAGCTAGCCAATCAGAATACAGTATGATGCAATACAGCATTACAGTCTTAAAGCTATACATTACATTTTGACTGCAAACATGCATTAATGGTTTATATATATTGCCAACCCAACCAGTTAGGCAATAGCCATTCCCTAACAACACAGCTTATTAAAGGGTTCTCCCAAAATGTGATCGTGGATATTTGCAGAGCTGGGGCGGTATCATGGTCAAGAGGGCAAACTACAGATGATCCTAATCTCTAGCTTAACGAGATCCAAGCTGCGCATTGACCAGAGTAACCTTTTCTAACTTTTCCACAATAAATAAAAAAGTTTTCCACAATAAATAATTGACCAGGATGTTCAACAGAAGTCTTAGAGTTGTAGCCGCAATGCCTCTGGAGAGTTTTTCTGCATTCCTGAGTCATGTGATCATCGTTTGCTATCTCCCCAACAGGCGACGGACGAAAGAAGGCGAAGGATGTTGTAAAACTGGCGACCTAATTCACTTAACAACGGCCTTGCCAATGGAAATCCTTGTCCCGACTGGGGTGGTTAAGTCGAGGATCACATTTATGTGTTCTGACCTAGGATTCCCAAGAGCATGAAGCAGACTCCTTGTCTCGACAAAACCCCCCTTTTTTATTAAGTTACTGCGAATGCCTCTCATTCACATTGGCAAAGTCTTTCAAGGGAGAATTCACAGTCACAGACCTTATCTGGCTTGGAGAGCTGCCAGGCCGATATCTTCAAAACTTGGCAAGGAGTCATGAACCAATTAAGCGAACTAATTTTCTCCTTCAAACTCCCCTCCCCTTTCGCTCCTCTTTTATTCCCTCTGGGAGGAGCCATTCACTGTCCACCTGTGGCCTTACTCCTGAGTCGACCCTTGTTCTTTAGCTGTTCCCTTTGTCTGGCAACTCTGCACATGCGCACACTGGAACAGGCTCCAGCTGTTCGTCTGCCTCACTGATGTCTGACTCCGAAGGCAGCTGATAACTGGCATCCGGCCCTGTCCCCCTCTCTGCCTCTGACGCAGAGCTGTCATCAGAGCCTCCCACAGACTCCAGGACTGGCCCATGTTCCTCCCCAACCTCCTCGCTGTCTGAGTCTGCTGCCAGATCTTCTGGCCGCTGGCGGGTCACAACATTATGGGGAAGACAGAAAAACTGCCACCCTTTTCAAAGTAGGCACAACTGTTGTTCTGTTCTGCATCTTTTATTTCCCTAGTGACACGAGAGTCTGCCAGCTAAGCTAACTTCCCCAAAAATCAAAGCTACAAATACAAACAGCTTTGCAGTGGTCTTAAGACTAGTAATATCTTCATAAAACAGTCAAAAAAGCATCTCTGGATGTGTGTGTGTGTGTGTGTGACAGTACCGCACAGTCTTCTTCTGCCAACACTAACATCTCGCAGTATAATCCTTACAGCTAAATGCTGTTGCATGTCGCAGGTCTTTATGTACCAAAGGCAATAAACATAAAATGATGAGATTCCGTCAGAAGGGAATGTAATTAGGAAAATATTAGAATGCGCAGAAATGGATAGAGTAATGCTAACTATTAAGAATAAAGAAGAAACTGAATATTTTTTGATATGGGATGTATTTTATCAATGGCTAGACAATAGAAGCAGGAAGTTAGAAAGGAGGAGATATAAAAAGAGGAAATGTTAATCTGGAGAGTTTATGGAAGATGATGTTAAGTATTGTTGTTGTTATTATATTATTATTGTGATGACTACTACAACAAATATGTGGATTATGATTGTTCAAAAAGAACTGTACCCAGATCCTTCCATCCTTCTGAGGTTGGTAAAATGAGGACCCAGATAGTTGGGGGGACAATAGGCTGACTCTGTAAACTGTTTAGAGAAGGCTGTAAAGCACGATGAAGCAGTATATGTCTAAGTGCTATTGCCTTTCCTTCCTTCCTTCCTTCCTTCCTTCCTTCCTTCCTTCCTTCCTTCCTTCCTTCCTTCCTTCCTTCCTTTCCTTCCTTCTATGATGCACAGTGGTTAGAATGCAGTATTGCAGGCTAATTCTGCCGACTGCCAGCAGTTCGACCCTGACTGGCTCAAGGTGGACTCAATCCTTCCATCCTTCCGAGATTGGTAAAATGAGGAGGCCATAGGCTGACTCTGTAAACCGCTTAGAGAGGGCTGTAAAAGCGCTATGAAGCGGTATATAAGTCTAAGTGCTATTGCTATTACTAAGTGACTTCTACAACTGACTGGCAAATTAGAACATCTATTGCCCAGTTCACGTTTTCTTTTGGATTCCCAACTGGCACCGTTCACAAAAATAGACCGTTCGCACAAGCAGTCGTTTCCCAGTACAAATCAGCTCCCAACGTATTGTCAGTAACGATTACTCAGTACATGAGCAAAGAACATACCACGTTGTCTCCAAAGCTTCCGGGAGTCCCACTGATAATTCCAACAGCTTTCTGGGAGTTCAGCTTTGCTAAAATTCACATCCAAAATCTCCAACATCACTCTTTTCAAGAACAGGGCAGCAGAAATCTGAAAAGAGCACGATTCACAGCCCTCTTCATCCATCCCATCTGAGGGTCACGGATTTCTGAATGAAACGTGAGCTTTTCCTACGTCTGTCTCATTTTAGACACTCAACGTTTCCTTCCTGTAGCCACCCTATTATGCTTTCTTGCGCAGGAATTTAGAAAACCAGAGTCTAAAAATATTCAGCACCACCAAAGTCCAGAGTTTAGTTAGTTGGGCACGGCTGACGGTGGAATCGTTTTCAAGAATCTGAGGAGCTTCCAAATTCTCCCTCGTTTGTCCAAACTGTTTTGTCCACTTTTCTTTTTTTTTTAAAAAAATAAAGGTTTTATTTTTATTTCTGATAAACACATTTACATGTACAGTCATTTATCCATCATTTTTCATTCATCTTATGTTTTAACTTTCATTTTTAACTTTTACTTTTTCGGGAGCTGCTCTTTTACCATTTACCCTTACCACAACCTTTCTTCTTCTCCTCCCCTTCCTTCCTCTTTCTCCTCCTAATTTCTTCATTCTTCCTCTCCTTCTCTTTCCTACTTCCCCTTTCCTTCCCCCATTCCTCTCTTCTTCCCCCCTTCTAACCTTCTCTTCTACACCTCTTTCCCCTCCCTTTTCTTCCTCTCCTTTTTCATTTCTTCTTTCTCTCCCTCTTCTCTCCTCTCTTCTCCCTTCCTCTCTCTCTACTCCTTCCCCTCTCTCTTGTTGTTTCTCTTTTGAGTTCAGTCTAGAATGAGCCACGATTTTCTGTTTTTCTTTATTCTCATTTCAATTTCTTATTTGATTAATATTTATTTTTATTTCATCATTTGTGTACATTTTTATAATAATCTCACTTTTGCCCTGTCTCCTTTTACTAGGCGTCATCTGGCTTTCTATTTTTCTAATTGTTTTCTCCCATCTGTTCTCTATCTATTTTATCCCTATACCCTTATTCATATTTCCTTTCTAACCAATAAAAAAATTTATCCCATGTCCTGAAATACATCGACTCCTCTTTATCTCTTATTCCCAGTGTTAATCTATTCATTTCTGCACGTTCTATGTCCACTTTTCTTTTTGTAAAATAAGTTCTGCTTTTCTGAAAATTCCTTAGTGTGTTTCCATCACACTGTAAATGTCAATCATACAACCTTTAATTGTACAGAATTCCTTTTTTTCCCCTTCCCCCAAATTCTGGGAGAGGAACTAAACTTAAACTCAGTGCCAAAACAACAACTACTACTATTCTTAATGAAGGAAAAAAGACAGCAAGGGAGGCACAGACAATTCAAACCTTCTTCTGCCCAGTTTCTGCAGCTTCGCTTTGCATAAATCTGAGATAAATCTAAACCACGGTGAATCACCAGAGCTAAACAAACTCACATGTTTGGGGGACAGCATGCTAGAGAGGCTGGGGAGGAATAAAAAGGGAATGAATCAGCTTGCCAGTGCCAAGAGAAGGGCTTGCAGTCTTATTAACCCTTGCTCTCCTTTCCCAAATGCTGCCATTGCTAAAAGAAATAAAAATAAATAAACCCAGGGAAGGATGTGTTAATTGGTATTCAAACCGAGGTTCTACCTCGTTGCTCTGAAGAAACCAAGAATCAAAATCAAGAACGGTTCTTAAGATTCTGAGGAAAACGATAAAGTTAGGATTTCCAGTTTGCTTGGCATGCTGAATTCAGCTTTTCCTGGACTGCTGAACAGTTGCCATGTTGGGGGAAAGCTAAGCGGAAGGCCCAGCTGTGAAAAATATGAGTCAGTTATTGAAAAACTATGACACTGAAAAAACAAGGCTGTCATTTGGGCTGGTAGGCATCTGCTCCCCCACAATGTGCCACGGTATTGTAGTCTCTGAAACTAGGAGATCTGGAGATCTTTAGTGGTTGTGTTGGGATGCGGTGGCTCAGTGGCTAAAATGCTGAGCTTGTCGATCGAAAGGTCGGCAGTTCAGCGGTTCGAATCCCTAGCGCCGTGTAACGGGGTGAGCTCCCATGATTTGTCGGAGCTTCTGCCAACCTAGCAGTTCGAAAGCAGGTAAAAAAATGCAAGTAGAAAAATAGGGACCACCTTTGGTGGGAAGGTCACAGCGTTCCGTGTGCCTTTGGCGTTGAGACATGCCGGCCACATGACCATGGAGACATCTTTGGACAACACTGGCTCTTCGGCTTTGAAAAGGAGTGAGCACCGCCCCCTCGAATTGGGAATGACTAGCACATATTTATTTATTTATTGGTCCGATTTATATGTCGCCCTTCTCCGAAGACTCAGGGCGGCTTACAATGCATTAAGCAATAGCCTTCATACTTTTGTATATACCTGCTTAGTAGGGCTTTCGGCCTCCCCTAAGCGGTGTTCTTTTTTATACAAAGTCAGCTTATTGCCCCCACAATCCGGGTCCTATGTGCGAGGGGAACCTTTACCTTACTATGTAGGAGCTGGACCAGGAAGACCTGGATAGCTCAGCAGACTAATGCATTGTGCATTGTGATTAACTCCAGCTGTCTGCAATTACTGTAAATTTGAATCTCACCAGGCTCAAAGTTGACTCAGCCTTCCATCCTTTCTAAGGTAGGTAAATTGAGGACTCAGTTTGTGGGGGCAATAAGCTGACTTTGTATAAAATATACAAAAGTATGAAGGCTATTGCTTAACGCATTGCAAGCCGCCCTGAGTCTCCAGAGAAGGGCAGCATATAAATCAAATTTTTTTAAAAAAGTCCATCCCCAGCCAACTGTCTGGCAGGGTCTGAGCCGATCCCATTTTTCCCCACTTTACTTCAAAAGACTGTGGTGGGAGGGAGTGTTATGTGTAATATTAATCAATATTTGAGGGGCCGCCACAAAGAAAGGAGAGTCAACTTATTTTCCAAAGCACCAGAAGGCAAGATGTGATGGATGGAAACTAATCAAGGAGAGGAGCAACCTGGAATGAAGGAGATATTTCTTAACGACGAGAACAATTAAACCAGTGGAAGAGGCTTGCCTTCTGAAGTTATTGGTGCTCCAACACGTGAGGTTTTTAAGAAGAGATTGGACAGCCACTTGGAAAGGTATAGGGTCCCCTGTTTGAATAGGGGCTTGGACTAGAAAACCTCAAAGATCCCTTCTACTCTGTTATTCTATTATTCTGGGTCCACCTATTTCCCAAAGCACTAAGGAAGGCAAGACAAGAAAGGAGGGATGGAAACTAATCAAGGAGAGAAGCAACCTGGAATTAAGGAGAAACTTCTTAACATAGCGAGGAAAATTAACCAGTGGAAGGGCCTGCTTTTAGAAGGAAGGAAGGAAGGAAGGAAGGAAGGAAGGAAGGAAGGTTTTTAAGAAGAGATTGGACAACCATTTGTCTGAAACAGTATGTGGTTGTTCTGCTTGAGCAGAGCATTGGATTAGGTGAATGCCAAGCAGTGGTGGGTTCCTCCTGGTTCGGCCCGGGTCTCCCAAACCGGTCGCAGTGATGATATGATGTCACCGAACCGGTTCTGCCCCCCTGCCCCACCCCCCACGTTATTCTTATCTTTTATTTGGCCCCACCCCCAATCTATTGCTGCCTCCTGAGTTCCAGCTGATGGTTAGAGGGAAAAAACTTTTTAAACTCTTGCCACGGGCTTCAAAGGGCCGCCCTACAGCTGATCAGTGGTAAAAGAAAACAAATGAGTAGACCAGTGCCTGCAAAAATACACGAGTAGATCAATGCCTGCAAAAAATAAATGGGTAGATCGGTACAGCTTTGCAAGCAGTTAAAAGCCTGGTAGACTAGTACCTCTGCTAAATTCTAAATAATTGTCACATGACCGTCAAGCCACGCCCACAAAATAAGCCATGCCCACAGAACCGGTAGTAAAAAAAATTAGAACCCACCCCTGCTGCCAAGGTCTTGCAAAACAGTGGAATACAAAATTCAATTGGAATATTCCGCAAAGCGAAAAGCCCATTATTAGCAGGAAACAGGTTGAGAGGCTGTTCTTTCTAATTTCACAGCAAAGAATTTAGGCAAAGATGATAAACATGGTAGATCTTTGCCAAGTTTCACTCTTTTGGATTTGAATGGCAGGGATTAAGGGATTTTTTTCCCCATGTTTTGCTTCACCTTCCCTGGTTGTGCCATTTTAAGTGTGATTGTGTTGGTATACCCATCCAGAGTCAGGTTAATGTGAGATAATGGGTGGGCCATAGAAATGTGTTAAATAAATAAAGGAGTTCCTAGGAATTTAACAGATTGGCATTAATTTGACACCCAAGGCTCCCTCGTAAAACATTGCTAGCCATTTACAGTTGCTAGTTTGCATTAATATGACTTGCACGCCATTCTCTTTGGCAAGGCAAACATGCCAACAGATTTATTCCTCGTTTATTTTCAGAAAGTTCCTCGGTTGCCAGTATGAAAAATCCTTGACAAACTGTGAAATCGAAAAATTCAAGACTCTTTTTCTTTTGTGATCTCACGCAATATTTGCATTTTTCACCGACAGTAAAATAGAAATTAAGGGACTTTAAGGAGAGGCAGACACGCACTAATCAAAATCCATCCCAAATAACCTTTAATTTTGGACATTAGCTGTCTACTACTAAGTCTTTCTATCCCATTATAAAATATTAACAGATGCCCTATTTATTAAGACATAGAACAAATTGGCTTTGTATGCCAGCCGGGTTTTGGAAATCAGAACATAATGCAATGAAAGAAACAAATTTAAAAAAAAAAAACCACTACAATAAAAGACAGTTCTAAACACTGAAATTATTGCCGTGCCAGGAAAACATATCCAGGATTTTTTTGGGGTACCAGATTTCACCTGGTTTAATTACAGAAAATGTGTTTTTGATTCTTATTTTTTAAAGGAGGAGAGAATGTTGGGGATATTTCCGGATCCCTGCATAAATGGATAGCTGAGTTCCTGTCAAACTGGCAATAAGTGGTTTAGTTTAGTTTCCTTTATTGTCACTGCACATGGTACAATGAAATTAAATGCTGTCTTCAGTGTACATTATAACTATAGAAATAAAAATGAGACAGAAGGGTCTTATATTATAAATCATATTAATCTATGTATTGTATTATTCACAGTATTACGTTGCTCTCAGAAGTGTTGACGGGGGAGTTGAAGTTACGTTGCAAACCTCAGGAAAGTACAAGGGATAGAAATAAGGAACTTGTTTTTGTTTTTTTTTAATTTTGATTTATATGCCGCCCTTTTCCGGAGACACAGGGCGGCTCACAGTGCATTAAGCAATAGCCTTCATACTTTTGTATATTTATACAAAGTCAGCTTATTGCCCCCACAAACTGGGTCCTCAATTTACCTACCTTAGAAAGGATGGAAGGCTGAGTCGACCTTGAGCCTGGCTAGGATTGAACTCACAGAATTACAGGCAGCTGGATGTTAATTGCTGCCTTTAGTAGGAGGCATTAGCCCCCTGTGCTACTCAGGCTTGTTAAATGTACTGATGAGCTTAATGACCTATGTTCTATATCCGTGATGGTGAACCTATGGCACGGATGCCACAGGTGGCACATGGAGCCATATCAGTGGGCACACAAGCGTTGTCATACCTCAGCTCCAGCGGCGTGCGGCCAGCTGATTTTTGGGCCTTTCGGTCCCACCGGAAGTTGGGAAATGGGCTGTTTCCGGTCTCTGGAGGGCCTCTGGGGGTGGGGGTGCAGAAGGCCTTTTTCGCCCTCCCCAGGCTCCTAGAAAGTCTCTGGAGCCTGGGGAGGGTGAAAAACGGGCCTACCGGGCCCACTGTGCCATCACGTACTAAAAGCAGGGGGCGCGCATCCGCAGGGTGCATTGAATTACGGGTGTGGGCACACATGGGAGTGACTTCGCCGCGCTCCCCCCGCTTTTGGCACACGACGGCAAAAAGGTGAGCCATCACTGTTCTATATCATTTCTGTAACGAACTTATATTAAGAAACATATTATCAGAAGCGTTCACGGAAAGTAACAGACGGTGTACCGATATATGGAAATAGAGTCAGAAGCGTAACGCCTCTGGCATGGCTAGAATTGCAAAATGTATAGAAGGCACACCTTGGGTGTAACCCAAGGTTCGGAATCTGACATGTGAATGCTCCGAACCATTGCTAGCAATAAACCTGTGTTCTCCAACTTCAGTGGTCTTGTCTCCTGCTTTTGGGAAAGTGGGTTTTCCCGCTTCGAAAACACAAACATACAACCTTTACGTTCTATATAATTGAAATCGAAAACCCGATATTGCACTATACCAGTGATGGCAAAATTATGGCACGTGTGCCACAGGTGGCACGTGGAGCCATATCTGAGGTCACGCAAGTGTTGCCCTACCTCAGCTCCAGCGCATATGCGCGCGCTGGCCAGCTGATTTTCAGGCCTTCCGGGTCCACCGGAAGTTGGGAAATGGGCTGTTTCGGGCCTACAGAGGGCCTCTGGGGGGTGGGGGAGGCTGTTTTTGCCCTCCCCAGGCTCCAAGGAAGTCTCTGGGGAGGGCGAAAAACAGGCCTACCGGGCCCACCGGTAACCTTTTTGCTGTCATATGCCAAAAGCTGGGGGAGCGCGAGGGGGTCATGCGTGTATGCACGGGGGGCAGGGCACAGGGGGGCAGGGCACAGGGGGGCATTGAATTATGGGTGTGGGCACTCACATGCGCAACCCCCCGCGCTCCCCCCACTTTTGGCACACGAAGGCAAAAAGGTTAGCCATCACTGCACTATTACCGTAGAATCCAATATGGTTATTGCCCTGGGATAGAAGCTTTTTTTCAGCCTATTTGTCCTTATTTTTATTATCCTGTACCATCTGCAGGAGGTTTTAGAATCTTTATATTTTACATAAATGACCTTTGCGATCATATCATATAAGCAACTGTGTTCTCTTCGCTGATGATGTAAAACTATTCAACACCACCGACAATGCTGCTACCCTACAAAGAAACCGTGAGAATGGTCAAACAATTGGCAACTCTAAATCTCAACCAGCAAATGCTCTATCTTATACATTGGCAAAAAAATAAAATAAAATAAAATTCAGAACAACAAATACAAGCTGGGCGGATACCACCTCATAGCCCACCCTCACTCTGTCAAGGACCTTGGAGTACTCATCTCAAATGATCTAAGTGCCAGTCCCCACTGCAACAACATTGCCAAAAAGGCATTAAGAGTTGTTAACCTAATCTTGCGAAGCTTCTTCTCCGGTAATATTGTACTGCAAACTAGGGCATACAAAACCTTTGCTAGACCAATTCACGAATACAGCTCATCTGCCTGGAACCCGTACTGCATATCGGAGATTAATACAATTGAGCGAGTCCAGAATTATTTCACAAGAAGAGTCCTCCACTCCTCTGCTGGCAAGAGAATCCCTTATGCCACCAGACTTGAAATTCTGGGCTTAGAAAACTTAGAACTACGCCGCCTTCGGTCTTACCTCTTAAAGTTACCTGCTACAAGTCCTAGCTGTCAATGACTAGACTACTTCAGTTGCAACTGCAACAATACACGAGCACACAATAGATACAAACTCAAGGTAATCCGCTCCAAACTCGATTGCAGAAAATAGGACTTCAGCAACAGAGTGGTCAATGCTTAGAATGCACTACCTGACTCTGTGGTTTCGTCCCCAACCCCCCCCCCCAAAACTTTAACCTTAGACTGTCTACTGTGGATCTCACCCCATTCCTAAGAGGTCTGTAAGGGGTCGTGCATAAGCGCACCAGCGTGCCTTCCGTCCCTGTCCAATGTCCCCTCTTTATTCGTATCCTTATTTTGTATTCAGAATCAAGTTTGTACTAATATCTGTTATCTTATACGTGTTTGACAAATAAATAAATAAAAAATAAAAATAAAAAAAATATTCTCAGAAGTGGAGTACACTCAGCTCTTATTTGGATAGTGGTGGCACGAAGGTCTTTCGCTTTCTTTTGCTACCGAATGCTTTTCTCTGGGAGTTTATAGCTTCCTTTGCTGCAATTAAATCCCAACGGGAGAGATTGAAAGAAACTTCTTCCAGGACTTTGAGAGGCTTTTTCAGATCGGGGTGTTTTTCAGGCAGCCAAGTAGGCTTTAGTGATGAAAAGCTATGCTAACAGAAAATGGGAACTGCACCAAAGCCTTCGCTACGCTTCAGCAATAAAGAAAGAAGAAAAGAAATTTGAAAGAAATTCTCAAGCACCCTGGGAACAATGTTAAAAAAAACCTCAAATGGGCGCCTGATGGCAGAGGAAGAAAATGTTTGTAACATTGCAAAGGCAAATTGAAGTTGCAAGGAAACAGGCATTCAAAAGACCAATAAAAATGCAAGGAAGGAAGGAAGGAAGGAAGGAAGGAAGGAAGGAGGGAGGGAGGGAGGGAGGGAGGGAAGGAAGGAAGGAAGAAAGGAAGGAAGGAAGGAAGGAAAAGGGAAGGGAGGGAGGAAGGAAGGACGGAGGGAGGGAGGGAGGGAGGGAGGGAAGAAAAAGGGAAGGAGAAAGGGAGGGAAGGAAGAAAAAGGGAAGGGAGGAGGGAGGGAGGAGGAAAAAGGGAAAGGAGGGAGGGAGAGAAGAAAAAGGGAAAGGAGGGAGGGAGGAGGAAAAAGGGAAAGGAGGGAAGGAAGGAAGGAAGAGGAAAGGAAGGGAGGGAGGGAGGGTAGAAAGGAAGGAAGGAAGGAAGGATTCCTGCTTACTCAGAAAGATATTTTCCTAAAGTGACAAGAGAAACTGAAGGGAAAAATATAATCTCACATCAAACCTGCTGATCTCTAGATCCTTTGAATCCCAACTCCCATGCCCATGGGAAACAGGCTGATGTGCAAAACATTTATTTATTTGTTCAATTTATTTGCCACCTATCTCTCCATGGGGCTACACTCGGCAGCTTAGGGCCATATGAGAAAACATGGGCAGTCGAGCCAGAGATGAAAGAGGAGGAAACATCACAAGTGGTCAATCTCTCATCTCTGAGCCAACCTACAAATGGCAAAATCAGAGATACTCATGAATTTAGATGTGTACTGGAATAGAAATGACTCCTGGAGCCAGGTGAGAGAGAAAAAATGGGCCTGCCGGGGCATCACATGCCAGAAGTGGGGGGGAGCAGGAGGTGTCACACGCACATGCGCGGGGCGCATACAATTAGGGGTGTGGGCACACCCATGCATGACCCCCCCCCAGCCCCTCCTCTCCTGGCACACAATGGCAAAAAGGTTAGCCATCACTGTCCTAGATTTCTGAGTAGGGAAGGGATAGCAAATGACCTGGATATGAACAAAAAGGGCAAATGGAAAAAAAAAAGGGGGGGGGGGAAATCACATCTATTACTTTACCTTAAGACTGCAAGTCTGAAAAAAGACTGAAATTGAGAAATTTGGTGGCGATTTGGGGATTTCCAGGAGGTTCCCCTCTAAGCCTATCAGGACACCTCGGGCAATCTCAGGACCTCAGGTCATGCCCTAGCAAGCCAACTGCATCGGCTTAACAAATCTCAGATCAAATTCTCTCTCTCAATTGCCGAGAAGAAAAAGAGGCCATTTCCCCTCTGGAGTTCAAAACTCACAAAGCCCTTAAACCTCAGTGTCTTGCTTTGCTCTAGTGCAAAAAAATAAAATAAAATCAATGGCTCTTGTTAACAAGATATAAAGCTGGAATCCTTTCGCTTGTCAGAACCTGCAAATGGAAATCTCTATATCTTGTTTTGCCTTCCAGGAAGCAACTAAATCCTCCAGGCATGGGCTCTGTAGTCCCTCCGGCCCCTTCCGCCATCTCACAACTGTGCTCTGGATCAGGGATCTCCAACCTTAGCAACTTTAAGACTTGTGGACTTCAACTCCCAGAATTCCTCAGCCAACAAAGCCTGTTTCTATATTATTGCTTTTTACAAAAAAAATAAATAAAAAATTCCACATTTCCGTATGTTGGGGAAGAAGAGCAAGACATTTAAAACCTTTGGGATGTCAACTCTGTAATCAAATGTCTGTTCCAGTTTTTGCTTTCCACCTTCAGAGTCTGGAAAAAAAAACACCTCTCTTCAGCAGGATGTAAGACTTCGCACAAAATAGAATCAGAATCCTAGGGCTGAAAGGGACCGTGGAAGTCTTCTAGTCCAGGGGTCTCCAACCTTGGCAACTTTAAGACTTTGTTGTGACCCAGGCCCAAGTAGTTAGTATTAAACGCAAACAGTTCGAAAACAAACAGACTTTATTAGAACAGCTGAGAATTAACTCATTCTCAGCGTAGTCCAAACTAAATTAAAGCAAATTCTTCAAAACACCATTCCTCAGTTTATCACCAACCTTGGGAGAATTAGGCAAACTGCCAAAGGCTTTTCTTGGCAAAAGTTCAGAAGCAGAAGACATCGACAAGGAATGAACACAGGGAAACAAGAAGCAATTCTCTCAACGTTGTTTTCTGGCAAAGAAGCCAAGAGATGTTGCTGGTCTTTTAAGACTTCTGGGAGGGGCCAATCATCTCTTGGCCTTACTTCTGAGTCCTCTTTGCTGTAGCTGCTCCTGCCTTCTGGCAGTTCTTCTCATACGTGCACTAGGAACAGGCTCCTCCTGTTCCTCTGCCTCTCTATTGTCCGCCTTTGGAGGCTCTGAAGTCTGTACATCACTCCCCGATGGCCCTGGCCCCATCTCTGCCTCCGACGCAGAGCCCTCATCTGGGCCTTCCCCAGCCTCCTCACTGTCTGATTCTGCTGCCAGCTCCACAGGATGCTGGCGGACCACAACAGACTTGGGGACTTCAACTCCCAGAATTCCTCATCCAGCACAGGCTGGCTGAGGAATTCTGGGAGTTGAAGCCCACAAGTCTTAAAGTTGCCAAGGTTGGAGACCCCTGTTCTAGTTCAATGCTCAAGTAAGGAGACCTTATATTATCCCAGGCAAGTGGATGTCCAATCTTTTCTTGCAAACCTCCAATGATGGAGCACCCAAAACTGTGGAAGGGAAACTGTTCCATTGGTTGTTCTTTTCCTCTCTTCTTTCAGCTCTATGTGGTTTTTTTTTTAAAAAAACCATCATGGCTCTTTTCCCTCTCATGTCTTTTATCTGGTGTTTCTTATTTCTTTTGTGTGCTGCTACTACTTTCTCATGAGGGATGTGGTGGTTCAGTGGCTAAGACGCTGAGCTTGTCGATCAAAAGGTCAGCAGTTCAATAGTCCGAATCCCTAGCGCCGTGTAACAGGGTGAGCTCCCGTAACTTGTCCCAGCTTCTGCCAACCTAGCAGTTCAAAAGCACATAAAAAATGCAAGTAGAAAAATAGGGACCGCCTTTGGTGGGAAGGGAACAGCATTCCATGCGCCTTTGGCACTGAGTCATGCCGGCCACATGACCACGGAGATGTCTTCGGACAGCGCTAGCTCTTTGGCTTTGAAACGGAGATGAGCATCGCCCCCTAGAGTCGGGAACAACTAGCACATAAGTGCGAAGAGAACCTTTACCTTTTACTACTTTCTCTTTTTTTGCATGTTTCATAATGTTGCTTACGCCAAAAGGGAAGAGCATGATGAATACATAAGCATGCACATGACAGAAAGAATAATTTTTCTCGCTCTGTAGATCCTCTAATCAATAGCAAATTAGCCAGCCCTAAGAACTATATATATTCTGTTGACAAGTGGGCAAAACGTATAAAGATATCAAGCTTTCTAATCCTCGTGGCTTAAAAGGGTGCAAGCAATGGCTAGAACAACGCCAGAAAATCACGAGGATATATCCAAGAGATAAAAATCTCCATATCTGGTGCAGATTCTTCAATATATCACTAATTATTAAGAGGTCAGCGTCATTGCAGAAATCTCAGTAAACTGGGTGGCTCTCATGGATTTGGTCAATCAAGGTTTTCACATCATATTCATGTCACATGAAGCACTGCCTCCTAATAGTAAGGATGGTACTGGTCACTTTTAACTCATTTTAGCCAGTATTCCCAAGGGTAACCCTAGCCTAGTTTTATTTGGGATTCCAATGTTTAATCTAGAACAGTGTTTCTTAATCTAGAGCAGTGTTTGCTCTAGAATGCTTCATCTAGAGCACTGTTGCTCAACCTAGGCTTAATCTAGAGCAGTGTTTCCCAACATAGGCCAGTTTAATGCTTAATCTTAAATCTCTTTAATGCTTAATCTAGCGCTTAATGTGGAATGCTTAATCTAGAGCAGTGTTTCCCAACCTAGGCCATTTTAAGACGGGTAGATTTAAACTCCTAGACTTGATGCTTAATCTAGAGCAGTGTTTCTCCAACCAGGACATTTTAATGCTTCACCTAAAGTTTATTTAATGCTTAACCTAGATCTTAATCTAGACTGCTTAATCTAGAGCATTTTAAAACCGGTGGACTTCAACTCCCAGAAGTGATGCTTAATCTAGAGCAGTGTTTCTCAAACTATGATATTTTAACACTTAATCTAGAGCTTGTGTTGAGCTCTAGATTAAGAGATTAATCTAGAGCTAGGTTGAGAAACACTAGAACAGCGTTTCTCAACCTAGGCCATTTTAAAATGGGTGGCCTTCAACTCCCAGAAGTGATGCTTAATCTAGAGCAGTGTTTCTCAACCTGGGCCATTTTTAAGATGGATGGACTTCAACTCTCAGAATTCTGGGTATTGAAGTCCACCCGTCTTCCAATGCCCCAGGTTGAGAAACACTGCTCTAGAGTGTTGCAAGCAAACAGACCATTGTCTGCATCCTACCAACGAGAAAATACATTCAGTGTCAAAAGGCAACATATGAAGCAATGGATGGCTGTGATGGAGACCAAGGTGGTTTGCAAGGATAAAACGGTACGGGGAGATAGGGAGAACTGAGCTGCTGTAAATTAGCTTTGGTTGATTCCTTCTCCTTTCCTTATCTCATGCCATACTTTTCTTACTCTTCTGCGCCCGGTATAATGCTGCTTATCTCAAAAGGGAAATAAAATACAGCATCAGGTACATACCAGATGCCAAATTGTTCAGCGTGCCGCATGCCAATCCTTTCACTTGCACTATTGACATAGAATGTAGAAAATCTACTTGCCTTTGCAGAATATACACAGCTGGGATCCTTTTTGACAATAGAGTGTCACCTCCTAGAGCTACCAGAACAAATCCTTCAGCCGCTGTGAATAATTTCCAAACTTTGCACGTTCCACCCCCTCCCCCTTCTGCCTTTCCTCCTCCTGCACCCAAATCACCTTTCAGCTTAGACCAGGTCAGCCCGCGATCGATCTTCAAGCAGCGTGTGGCCCCCCCTGACCGTTGCTCTTCATGACGTGCCTGTGGACTGACAGGGCCTGGGCAGGCCATTTCTTGAGTGGTTGTCATTCCAGGCCAGCAGGTCAGCCGAACCCACCAGCTAAGAGGCCACATTGTGATGTCACCTGTCTCCCTGGATTGCCTTTGAAGCCAACCTAGGCTATTGCTTTTGAGTTGACTCAAGAGGAGACCAAGTTCAGCTTCTCACTGGACCTGTCCAGTTTCACAGTCCTCACCACCTTCTTGATAGTTAAGAGTCGTTGACTCATCAAATGACAGCGAGATTCATACAACGAAACCAGAGAGCCAGAACGAAGCCAACCACAGGATGGCTGAAGCTCAGTATGAGAGCCAAGGGAAAGATATCAAGGAATCAGATCAAGATCTGAAGATCAAAAGGACAGGATCCAGGAGCGGCCTCTTTCCTAATTGCTTGAAGAGACCTTCTGATGCTAGTCTTCAACCTTAACGTTTGGGTTAGAGGACTTCTCTACCAGACATAGCACAGTTCTCCTTCTAATTCCCACCCTTTAGCCTTGAATTCCAACCTTAACACCAGGCTTGCCATCTTCAGCTTCTTTGCTTCGCTGGCATCCTGCCATAAAATGCAAGGGAGGAAGGAAGGAATTTTAGGAAGTAAAGTTCAGGTTTGGGAATGGGGAAAACAAGGAGACAAGCTGACAAGAACCAGAGAGAGCCACCAAGGACATATGGCCTGGGAACAGAATGTGAAACTACATCGAGAGGTGCCAAACCTCAAAGCAGTTCACAAAACATCAAAAAGGAATACTATTGGACACTGATGAACTGGTCAAGGGGAGAGGGCCATGGAAAGGGGGAAAAAGTGTAACCTTTTTGCGGGAATACTCAGATCTAGCTTTATTTTCGCTGCAACCACTTAACTTTAGTAAAAGAACATTTATCTCCAACCAAATGGAGTCGAGGGTCTTTCTTTCCTAAATGTCTAAGCTGGGACAGGTCTGACACCTAAATTGCACCTCCCACTTCTTCACTGGCTAGTACTTTTTCTAGAAAAATTCTATACATTCTCACCTGCCTCTGTCCTGAGCTGGGCACTGTTATAATTATGTACCCAAAACAAACAAGACATTTTTTCCCTGTTTTAAAATACGAGTTGCATTCCTTTTCCGGTTTTATGTGAACTTTCCACTAACACAAATATCTGAGTCATGAACTGTATTATAAATTCCAGTCGAGGGCGAACATTAGCATGTGAGCATACTGTGTATAGGGCTGAGAAAGTTAACTAACTGGATAACTAGTTGAAGACTAGCTTTTTTCTCACATTCCTTTTTTATGAATTTACAAGAGTGAATGAGAGCCATGAATTCACATCATGGTACAAAAATTTTCAACAGTACATCGGAAAAGGGCTCTCAAATTTTCTAATGCCAGAGCTGTCCAAGGTAGCTCACACAGTCAAAGCAACATGCTATTTTGATGATAGTCCTACTATGCTTGAGCAAGCCATCAGTTAAAAAAAAAATGACAACATCTCTAACCCCCCCCCCCCGCCAAACACACACATACAACCGCCAGTTGGTTATGGCCTGGAGGAAATTATCACTCACAATTTAACAACCCATGTAGTGTGACGTATGTCAGGGTTCCCAATAATCCACCAATATAGCGTCAACATTGTCAACGTGAGCTCAAGCAACTTGATTAATTTCTGGGTTTTGTACAAATCAATGACTCCACTAATGATCTGAAGAAAGTCACATGAACACAGCCACCAAGTTTAGGAACAGAACAAATAATTAAAAGAACAATTTCCACATACTGCAGCCCATTGAATCTGCAGAAAAGCAGAACTTCAAGCCAGCATCTTGAGGTGGGGCTGGAAAAGCTCTCACTGTGAGGCCCAGGCGAAGCAAGACAGAGGGACCCTTCTTCCAGAGCCAATTGCGTATTTGAAACAATGAATACATGTTGTTCATACTCTTGTGATTGCTCCTTGATGGGTGGGGGGGGGGGGAGTGGGGTGGCCAGCACAAAACACGCATTGACCAGAAGGCAAGTTGGAGAGATTGATCCTCACCACTCACTCCTTAAGATATCACAGAGTCGTGGTGGCACAGTGGTTAGAATGTGGTATTGCAGGCTGTCTCTGCCCACAGTCTGGAGTTCAATCCTGACTGGCTAAAGATTGACTCAGCCTTCCATCCTTCTGAGATGGGTAAAATGAGGACCTAGATTGTTGAGGGCAATAGGCTGACTCTATAAACCGCTTAGGGAGGGGCTGGAAAGCACTGTGAAGCGGTATACAAGTCTAAGTGCTATTGCTGATTAGCTCTGGTGGTGCAGTGGTTAGAATGAAGCATTGCAGGCAAACTGCCCACTGCCAGCAGTTCGTTCCTGACTGGCTCAAGGTTGACCCATCCTTCTAAGGTGGGTAAAATGAGGACCCAGATTGTTGGGGGCAAATAGGCTGACTCTGTAAACTGCTTACAGAGGGCTGGAAAGCACTGTGAAGCGGTATATAAGTCTAAGTGCTATTGCTATTCCTATTTCCCCACCCACCAAAACACTCCCTACCATGTCTGCTTAATATTTCTCTTTTTCTAGACACACAAACAAATGTAGAACTGAAACTCTAACAGCCACGATTTGGGGTTTTCTATGAACAGTCTGTGTAGGAGAAGAGCAGGCAGAGATGGGGGATGGAGTTAAGCATGTCATCAGTTTAGAGTTGCCACACATGGCCCAGGTCCAACCTCTCTTGAATTCCATTGACCCACATCTGGCGCCAAGGTAGTACTGAACCTCAGTTGATTAGATTCTTGTGTTTAAGGTTCAGCAATAAATCTTTCAAACTGCAACATAATTTATAGTCCTGACTGTTAGTGCCCGACACTGTGGAGTCAACCCCAAAAAAACATTGTTAGAAATACAGTCTTCTGCTTGATTATGCTTGGCAACGTGCTAGCTTTTAGTTTATTTTTTTTTTAAATTAAACATCTAAAAATAATCAGATGGACCAGAGAAACTGGTAGATGCCAAGACATGTTGGCAGACAGACTAGTCTAAAATCAATCTAAGACACAGGTGAATTTAGGAAGACCACCAATCTGGCTTAACATGAAGCTACTTCATATGCTGCTCTTTAAAATCCCTGTGGAGGTAGTTTTCAGTGTACAATCATTCGTTTAGCGACCGTTCAAAGTTGCAAGAGCACTGAAAAGTGTGACTTCTACAACTCACAACCATCACAGCATTCCCAATGGTGTTGTGAACAGGTGCTTGGCAATGGGTGTGTATTTGCAATGGGGGGCAGCCATTGATAATCTTCCAAGCGAGCTACCAGCAAGCCAAATCAATGGGCGGAAAGGGTGGTGGTGGTGGTGGTGGAACTTGGATTCGCTTAACAACCGTCTGATTCACTTTAACTGAGCGATTCACTTAACTGAGCGATTCACTTAATGACCATTGCAAAAAAAAGAAAAAAAGGTTGTAAGATCGGGCATGGCATGGCTCAGTTTATTTATTTATTTTATTATACTTATAGATTAACAGTCGCTTTGCTTAACAGCAGAAGTTCCGATCCAAATTGCAGTTGTAAAACAAGGACTATGTTTATTATAAACTGAGAAAGAGCAAGTTCCCTTTTTCTGATTTAAGATAAATACATGAACAGGATATTAGCCACAGACTTTTAAGGATCGCTGCTTAGATCATTTTAGTTACCAAGCTACTGTATTATCAATACACTGAACAAATAAACACACGTTATCAAGGCAGAGGGGCTTCATTTGCATAAGGCAGTGATGGCTAACCTTTTAGTTGTTGCGTGCCTGCACCCATAGTGCAATGCACATGCGCCCCCCCTTGCATGTGCACACGACCCCCCCCCCGCATGACCCTCACACGCATGACCGACACGCTCCCCGCCTTATTTTGGGTCTAGTAGTCTAGACTCTAGAGTAGTTACTAGAGTAGTTACTCTAGTCTAGAGTAACCCTCCCTGCAGCCTTCTGGGACCAAAAAGCGGTCGTGGGGGGAGCCCCCGAGGCCGATTTTTGGTCCCAGGAGGCTGCAGGGAGGCCTGCTAGGTCCAAAACGGGCTGTGGAGGTGAAGTGACCCCCCACAGCCAATTTTGGTCCCAGGAGGCTGCAGGGAGGCCCTCTAGGCCCAAAACGGGCTGCAGGGGGTGAAGTGACCCCCCACAGCTCATTTTTGGTCCCAGGAGGCTGCAGGGAGGCCCACTAAGCCCAAAATGGGCCATTGGGGCACGCACCACACCACCCCAGTGCTCGCCCCATTCCCACGCATGCACACACGACCCCATTCCCCCTTGCATGCGTGTGCAACACACACACCCTGCCATCCGCGCATGCATGGGAGACCTGAAAATCAGCTTGCCTGCGTGAGGCGTGTGCCCATGCGGGGTGGAGCTGAATTGGGCGGCGGCCCACGTGCCCGCAGAGAAGGCTCCGCATGCCACCTGTGGCGCAGATGCCATAGGTTCGCCATCACAGGCATAAGGGATAAACCCTCATTGGTATGGGTTGGCAAAAACCAACAAACAGAACCAACCCATCGCCCACAGCACATTATTACGGAGCTCCAGCCTCCTGATTTTTTTTGTTTTGTTTTGTTTTTGCTTCTCTTTAGATCAGTTTCAAAGCAGAAAAAGCCAGCAGCATCCCGATTCAAAAGGAAGCGGCTAGAAACAGGGAGCTAAGCACGCGGAGGTTTGATACCCGTCTCATTCACACAACGTGGCAATCTTTGGCGGGCCTCCTCTCTCAGCGCTTTACTGGTAGAAACGCAACCTGCTGAGCTTCAGGGGGAAAGCGAGGCAGTTTGCACACATTCCATTCAGAGCTGCCAGCGGGAAACCTTTGCGCAAGCAGATGTCCAAACATCCGAACACTTTAGCGGGAGGGGGGAACCCCCCCCAATCTATTTGCAAAATAGGGAGTTTTTTTCTAGGCAGCGAACATAGAATAATGGAATCGGAAGGGACCTAGGAGGCAGGAATGGGATTCTGCTAGTTCGGACTGGACTTAATGCCAAAAAGGCATTAAGAGTTGTTAACCTAATCTTGTATAGCCTCTTCTCTGATAATGTTGTACTACTAACTATAGTACTACTAACTACTAACTAGAGCATACAAAACATTTGCTAGACCAATTCTTGAATACAGCTCATCTGTCTGGAACCCGCACTGCGTATCGGATATAAATACAATCGAGAGAGTCCAGAGATATGATTCCTCCATTCCTCTAACCGCAATAAAATACCTTATGCCACCAGACTCCAAATTTTGGGCTTAGACAACTTAGAACTATGCCGACTTCAGTCTGACCTAAGCATAGTACATAAAATTATCTGCCACAATTATCTTCTAACCCTGTCAACCATTACTTCAGCTTCAACCGCAACAATACACGAGCAAATAATAGATGCAAACTCAAGGTAAACCGCTCCAAACTCGATTGCAAAAAATACGACTTCAGCAACAGAGTGGTCAATGCCTGGAATGCATTACCTGACTCTGTAGTTTCTTCCCCAAACCCCCAAAGCTTTAACCTTAAACTGTCTACTGTTGACCTCACCCATTCCTAAGAGGTCTGTAAGGGGCGTGCATAAGAGCACCAGCGTGCCTACCGTCCCTGTCCTAAAATTCCTTTTTACTTACTCTTTTCATGTAGTCAAATTATGTTTATATTTTTACCTGCTATTTTATATATGCTTGACAAATCAACTTATGATCATGATTATGATTGTCCCTCCCAGGAGTCTCCATGCGGCCCGTTTTGGATGCAAGGTAAGTGCAAGGCACGCGCAGAGGCACTGGGAGGGCAAAAAACCTACCTACCTACCAGAAGTCCAGAAAAGGGCCTATTTCTGGAGCCCAAGGATCTCTGGAGCCCGGGGGAGGCAGTTTTTGCCCTCCTGGAAGCTCCAGGAAAGCCTCTGGAGCCTGGGAAGGGCGAAAAACAGGTCTACCGGAAGTCTGAAAATGGGCCCGTATCCGGTCCCCAGAGGGCCTCCGGTGCCTGGAGGAGGCCGTCTTCACCCTCCTGGAGGCTCCAGGAAAGCCTCCGGAGCCTGGGAAGGGCGAAAAACAGGTCTACCGGAAGTCTGAAAATGGGCCCGTATCTGGTCCCCAGAGGGCCTCCGGTGCCTGGAGGAGGCCGTCTTCACCCTCCTGGAGGCTCCAGGAAAGCCTCCGGAGCCTGGGAAGGGCGAAAAACAGGTCTACCGGAAGTCTGAAAATGGGCCCATTTCCAGTCCCCAAAGGGCCTCCGGTGCCTGGGGAGGCCGTCTTCACCCTCCTGGAGGCTCCAGGAAAGCCTCCAGAGCTTGGGGAGGGTGAAAACGCCCCCCCCCTGCCATGTTGCAGAAGGCCAAGTAGGCCACACCCCCATGGCCACGCCCACCCAGCAGGGGTAGGTTTCAATCCTACGCCTGCTTGGAGACCTTCTAGCCCAACCCTCTGTATCAAGCTCTATCTTGTTTTTGCCTTCCAGAAGCAACTAAATCCTCCAGGCATGGGCTCTGTATTCCTCCGGCCCCTTCTGCCATCTCACAACTGTGCTCTGGATCCATAATACGCAACCCTATTGCGAGGTTCATGGAGATTTTTCAGTATCCTTCCCCTGGAGTGGGGTGGGAATGGAGATTTTACAGTATCCTTCCCCTGGAGTGGGGTGGGAATGGAGATTTTACAGTATCCTTCCCCTGCTATGCCCACCAAGCCACACCCACGGATCCGGTAGTAAAAAAATTTGAAACCCACTACTGGATGGTAAGCCCCAAAAGCAAGGGGCGAATGAAAACTATGTCCTTAAGATGGAGAGGGGAGGAAAAATTCCTGCACCGACTGCCAGATTATCTCTTCTTGCCTCTCGGAGGAGACACGGCTGCTTGGAGAAGCCAACATTTTATATTAACCTTCTCAGGCCTTCTTCCCCTCTCCACCTCCCCAAGCCGTTTCTCATGCAGCAACCAAGTATTTATTTTATTATCTCGCTAAATGTATTATAGCGGCCCACTCCGGCAGATTCTGGGAGGCTTACCATAGAGAACGTTCAATTAAAGCAATTAAAAACAGGCAAAACAAGACAACAATAGGGTCAATGAAACAAGAGTACCACAAAGAACCAACACGAACTGCTCCAAACAACAGACACATAGAAAATTCACAGCTGTCTATCTCTCTCTCTCTTCTAATCTTTCCTAATTTCATTCTGTTCTGCTCTGTCCTGTCCTGTTCTACTCTACTCTATTCTTTCCTAATGTTATTCTGTTCTGTTCTGTTCTGTTCTGTTCTGTTCTGTTCTGTTCTGTTCTGTTCTGTTCTATTCTATTCTATTCTACTCTACTCTACTCTACTCTACTCTACTCTACTCTACTCTACTCTCCATTCCATTCCATTCCATTCCATTCCATTCCATTCCTATTCTGCATTCTTATTCTATTCTATTCTCCATTCCATTCCATTCCATTCCATTCCACTCCACTCCACTCCACTCTACTCTACTCTACTCTACTCTATTCTTTCCTAATGTTATTCTGTTGTGTTCTGTTCTGTTGTTCTGTTCTATTCTATTCTTTCCTTTTCCTATTCTACTGCCCATTTTTCGACTTCCTGACCCTCCGTGCACACCTTGCACTTACCTGCATCCAAAACAGGCCAAATGGGAACTCCTGGGAGGGGAGGGGCAGGTGGGTTGGGTTGGGCAGGGCCAGCCAGGAATGGGATCTGGGGGTTCTCCGAACTGCACAGAATCTTAGCTAGAGGTTCTCCCGAACCCCTGCGAACCCCCAGCAGCCCACCCCTGGATATCTCTGATAAAGTGGAACTTTGAGGAAATGCCTGCCTCAGAGTCTTACTTGGTTTTAGGGGTGTTACTTGGAACCCTGACACTCACTTAACAACTGTCCTGCCTAGCAAGAGCCTGGTGGCGTGGCAGACTAAAGCCTGTTATTAACATTCAGCTGCCTGCAAATACTGCTAGTTCGAATCTCCCCAGGCTCAGGGTTGACTCAGCCTTCCATCCTTTCTAAGGTAGGTAAATTGAGGACCCAGTTTGCGGGGGCAATAAGCTGACTTTGTATAAATATACAAAAGGCTATTGCTTAACACATTGTAAGCCGCCCTGAGTCTCCGGAGAAGGGCGGCATATAAATCAAATTTAAAAAAAAAAAATTGGGCCTCCGTCGCGGTCGTAAGCCGAGGACCACCTGTACGGGAATCACCCTCAAGCCCAACTTTGATTAGATGGAAGAATCCAAATGAAAGCAGCTTTGTCTCCCCTGTACGCGAACCCATCAGACAACAGTCATTTTCCAGTATAAGACATGGCTGAGATTTTCAAGATGCCTGGAATGGTATCCTTTGTCCCAAACATAAAGACAGAGGCAGGAAGGTAAGGCTGAAATCCTTAGCTTCCTTCCTCCCTGCATTCACCCAAGCTGCATTTAATGTGCAGTGTGCTTGCTTCCCACCGCACGCTTGGCAACAGGTTAAAAACCCCTAGCACCGTCATGGCGAACCTGTGGCATACAGAGCCCATGCCAGCCGTCACCCCAGTCCAGCTCCACTGCGCATGCATGTGTGCCTCCCGCCGGCCAGCTGGTCTTTGGGTCTCTGCCTTGCATGTGCAGGGGGTGCATGGCGCATGCGTGTGGAAGGGATGATGCAGGTTGGTGCAGGAGCCTTTCCAGGCCCAACCTGGAAGCCAAAACGGGGTGCAGGGGCCCGTGCAAGCCGCCCCCCCCCCCCCCGTGTCCCATTTTGAGCCTGGAAAACCTCCTGCACCAACCTGGAACCCAAAACGGGGTGCGTGGGGACTGGGGCACATGTGCATGTGTGGGATGGGTGGGTGCTTGCATTGCATTTTGGGGTTCAGGCACATGCACGTGAATAGCACACCTGAGCCTTTGGGCTCTCAGCACCAAAAAGGTTAACCATCACTACCCTACGAGCTCTCCTTATTCCCTCCCACCCACCATTAAAGGCAATGAAACCGCTGAATCTCTGACCGTCCTTTAATTTTCTTAAGCCATCCTTGCGTTGTGATTTATTAGAGCAATTAAGAGAGGTGGGTGGTGGTGGGAGGGGGAGTCATTATAGATTGAAAGCCTTGAACCGCTTCAGGGTAATCCATACGTTGAACAGGCTGGCCTCACCTCGGAGCAACTCTTGAGCATTGAAGTAATAACCAAGGGGCTTTGATCTAAAACCACCGACCCAGCTAATTGGTCCTAGGAAATGTCCGATCGGACATTTTAAGATCAAAGTCTCATTGGATGGATACCATCCAAAAAGTCCCATTGGAAGAATATGATCCGGCTCTCCCTAGCATGGCTGGCTGGGGTATTCTGGGAGTTGAAGTCCACAAGAAACACAGATCTAATTAGAGCTAGAAACTGTACACAACACAATGCAGGCTGACTTTAACCTCTTTATTCTTCACGAATGGAGAAGAAGTGCCAAAAGTGGACATGAAGAAAACAGGTGTTATGTTTTAAGTATTTGCAAGCATGCTGTATATACAGAATGGAACAGGAATAGGAATAGGAATAGGAATAGGAATAGGAATAGGAATAGGAATAGGAATAGGAATAGGAATAGGAATAGGAATAGGAATAGGAATAGGAATAGGAATAAGAGTAGGGTAGGGTAGGGTAGGGTAGGGTAGAGTAGAGTAGAGTAGAGTAGAGTAGAGTAGAGTAGAGTAGAATAGAATAGAATAGAATAGAATAGAATAGAATAGAATAGAATAGAATAGAATAGAATAGAATAGAATAGAATAGAATAGAATAGAATAGAATAGCAATAGCAATAGCAATAGCAATAGCAATAGCAATAGCATATAGACTTATATACCACTTCACAGTGCTTTTACAGCCCTCTCTAAGTGGTTTACAGAGTCAGCCTCTTGCCTCCAACAATCTGGGTCTTCATTTTACCAACCTCGGAAGAATAGAAGGCTGAATCAACCTTGAACCTGGTGGGATTTGAACTGCTAAAGTGCAGGCAGCCGGCAGGCAGGCAGAAGTTGCCTGCAGTACTGCACTCTAACCACTGCGCCACCAAAGATGGAATGGAATGGAATGGAATATTGGAATGAAGAAGGAGTGGAGTGGAGTGGAGTGGAGTGGAGTGGAGTGGAGAATAGAATAGAATAGAATAGAATAGAATAGAATAGAATAGAATAGAATAGAATAGAATAGAATAGAATAGAATAGAATAGAATAGAATAGAATAGAATAGAATAGAAATATTGGAATGGAATGGAATGGAATGGAATGGAATGGAATGGAATGGAATGGAATGGAATGGAATGGAATAGAATAGAATAGAATAGAATAGAATAGAATAGAATAGAATAGAATAGAATAGAATATAGAATGGAATGGAATGGAATGGAATGGAATGGAATGGAATGGAATGGAATGGAATGGAATAGAATAGAATAGAATAGAATAGAATAGAATAGAATAGAATAGAATAGAATAGAATAGAATAGAATAGAATAGAATATAGAATGGAATGGAATGGAATGGAATGGAATGGAATGGAATGGAATGGAATGGAATAGAATAGAATAGAATAGAATAGAATAGAATAGAATAGAATAGAATAGAATAGAATAGAATAGAATAGAATAGAATAGAATAGAATTCTTTATTGGCCAAGTGTGATTGGACACACAAGGAATTTGCCTCTGGTGCATAAGCTCTCATTGTACATAAAAGCTATAAGTGATAAATCACGATCATAGTCATCATAAAAATAGATTCATCATAAATCATAAGATACAACACTTAGTGATGGTCATAGGATACCAAATAAGCAATATGTGCTTATTTTATTAACATGCCACTCGGACTACTGACCGATACTGAGCATCTCATGATCCTGCCATATGTGTACAGGATTAAAGAATTAAGAAAAGGGAGAAAAAAAAATACAACCCCTATAAATAACAGACGTTAATGTTAACAAATTAATAGCCAAATATTCCTGCGTTGAGGAACTATAAAAGCTAATAAAATCAGTCTGTGTACACTGGAGGAATCTCGCTCAATTTGTCTCCCTCTCAAAAGCTGGCTGAAACAAACAGATTTTGACTGCTTCCCTGAATCTCAATAAGTGGGAGGGAGGATCTCAGGAGAGATCCAGTTCCAGAGACCCATTAAGAGTGACAACTAGCAGCTTGAATCATATCAGGAAGATGAACAGAAACCAGGGGGTTTCCTAGGGGAAACAACGACACACCAGTGGTGGGTGTTGTGGTCTGCTAGCAGACCTGCGGACCTGGCAGCGGAGTCGGACAGTGAGGAGGGTGGGGAGGACAATGGACAGTCCTGGAGGCTGGGGAAGGCCTGGACCAGGGCTCCAAGTCAGAGGCAGAGATGGGGCCAGGGCCATCTGGGACTGATGTGCGGACTCCGGAGCCTCCAGAGGCTGACATCAGAGAGGCAGAGGAACAGGAGGAGTCTGTTCCTAGTGCACACATGCACAGAGCTGCCAGAAGGCAAGAACAGTTAAAATTAAAGGGACAACTCAGGAGTAAGGCCTGGAGATGATTGGCCCCTCCCAGAAGGCTTAAAAGAACAGCAACAAGCTGTTGGGCTCTTTCGCTCCCTGTCACTCAAAATATGCGTCACAACCGCCAATATGCGACACCCGCTGGCATGTGATTTATTGAGCTTTTCAACTCCCGGTAGGCCAACCATGGATAAATCCAAGAAAAGAAGAGTTTCAGAAGAAAACAGAACGTTTAATTCAACTACATAGGCTAGTTTTGTGGCTGCTCAAGAAATAGTCAGGCACGGGAAGGGTTTTGTGGCTCCCGGTGTTTTCTTTTCTGTGGGAAACGGGTCCAAATGGCTCTTTGAGTGTTTAAGGTTGCAGACCCCTGCTCTAACCACTGCGCCACCTCGGCCCTGTGTTCCATCAAAGGACATTCACAAACAATGAGGTTTCGGTACCCGTGAGCATCTTCTCTCTTTCCTGTTAGGTTATTTTTAACAAAATACTTTTTTAATGGCTAAGTCAGGCACTATACAGATAATGGACATTTGTTATTAAATTAAAAAAATAGGGCCCTTGGGCATAAGAATAGAGACGTGCTGCACGTGCTCAAGATGGCGCCGCCTCCCTGAGCCCCGATAATGATGGGGGTGACTTTGGGCCATCTGAAGTCTTCGGGGGCAGAACGGATCATCACTACCCCCGACCCGGCTGTCTGAACTTCCCGCCGGCCAGCTGAGAGCTTTTCCGCTCTCCGTGATGCTATGGCTGGGGCGGGATCGGCTTTTTTCTTTTCTACCGGCGCTTCTCTGTGTCGCGAGGATGAGGAAACTAACGGCTGCTAGATCGGAGGCAGCAGCGGCGCCCGAGTTGTGGTGGTTTGCTGCCTTTCCTCCCGCTGGTGATGAATGGGTTACTGGGAAGGCTGTGGTCAGCGACGACCTCTTTAACAACAAAACAATCCTTTCGATGCAATAGAAACTTCCTATTACTTTTAAAGCCTCCATTTCAAAACTTCAGCACCCTGGACAGCGGAGATAGTAACGACATTAGAACAGTGCTGTTTTAGCCGTTAAACAACAAGTTAAACCATTAATTAGTTTTGGAAATCCTGATTGTTGCTGCAGGGATATTTTCTCCATAAGTACCACCACAGGAACCCCCCCCCTTTCTAGACTGTCATAGAATACTTATTTTCTACTGAAGGGGTGGTTCCCATAATGACATCTGATTTATAAAAAACCAGTTGAGATTTATAAAAAAAAAAAAAAAAAAACCATGATGGCTTCAAAAAGGCAAGCGGACAATTTTAGAATTATATCTCAGCTGCCTCATATCAAACACATTTCCCTCATCTGGTTTCAGAAAATACTTCTATTGTTGACCATCTAACTGATTATCCCACAGCAAACACATCTTCCTAATATTCCATCTCTAATACATCTCGTCTTCTTATATCAACATCACCAACAAGAACATATAAACCAGCCTTATACTTCATCATCTCTTTCAGTCGGATGGAGAGTTTTTAACAGCTAGGATACAGATATTGCAGGAGTCATTACATCGCTCTTCATCACCAGATGGATTGGCACATCAGAACATTTACAATCTAACCAACTACTTTGTAAAGGTGTCCTTGACATTATTTCCTTGGTGTTCTTGAACAACATAAGACTCCTCCTACTGTTACTAAGGACAATATAACATCTTTTACCAACATCGAAACTTAATCTTCCTTCTCTCCAGGACTCTCAGAACTTATGTCATCTTCTTGGCCATTTAATGATCACCCCTTTGTCACCGGATGTACTCAGCGGCTGAGCTTCTTGCTCTGCGAGACTCCCCCCTCTCGCAGATCTGGCCCTCCACGTTATCGAGGGCCTACCTTGATGACGGATTTTGGAATCCCGAGAGGTGGCATGTTGCAAAGAAGGGGTTGAGGGTCTTTTTATCTAATTTCTTATCTAATATCTTAAAGATTTCAAAAAAGGGTGCAGATGGGAGCGGGGTGGGTCATGTGGATTTGGGGGGCAATCCACAGAGGGATGGGTTAAAATATGATTTTTTAAAGAGGATGCCAGATCCAGCACAGAGTTATGCCATAGGATGTGCAGATCTGAGAACGGAAGGGCTTAATACCTGTATTGAAAGAGGTTGTTCCATCATGGTCATGGTTGGGAGGGGCAGATACGGTGGGGGCAGGGGGCCACATCATACTAGGGGAGCACGCAACCGCTGTCTTCAAGCGGTGTCATGCTCCGACCTCCAAAGCTCTTCTCGTTCCCTGGGTTGCTCAGAGTCTCAGAGCCCGAGCCTTAGGCTGATGCTATGCAATGTCAGGTCCGCAGCTAACAAAGCCCCCCTCATTTGTGAACTAATTCAAGAGGGGAGAGCGGACCTGGCAGGCATTACAGAGACCTGGTTGGGCCATGAAGGGGGAGTCCCCCTTGTGGAGATGTGCCCACCAGGTTTCCACGCATTCCATCAGCCAAGGGCTCAGGGTAGGGGTGGAGGGGTGGCGGTTATTATAAAGGAGAGTCTTGATCCTAGGGAAGCCACTGTTCCTCAGACAGCCGGATGTGAGTCCCTCCTCGTGAAGTGGGGCCATGGGTTTCAGATGGGCCTGCTGATTACGTACCTGGCTCCCTGCCACGTAGCAGCAGCCCTACCTGAGCTCCTTAGTGTAATAGCCGAGGTGGCAGTTGAGACTCCTAGACTTCTTGTCATGGGAGATTTCAATCTGCCATCCATCGGTGAAACATCTGAGATAGCTCGGGAGTTCATGGCTTCCATGACAGCCATGGACCTGACCCAGTTAGTTCATGGACCTACTCACACGGGAGGACACACTCTGGACTTGATTTTTGTATCTGATCAGTGGCTGAATGGCCTTGATATAGGGGATATAGTCATCATACCCTTGTCATGGTCAGACCATTCTCTCCTTAGGCTTGACTTTCTGTCCGCTACACCCCACCGCAGGGAGGCGGAACCGATTAAATGGTTCCGCCCCAGGCGCCTGATGGATCCTGACAGATTCCAGATGGAGCTTGGGCCATTTCCTGAGACTCTAGCTCACAACTCGATTGAAGACCTGGCGGCAACCTGGGATAGGATGGCCTCTGGTGCCTTAGATCGAGTTGTGCCTTTGCGGCCTCTGACCCGGCGTCGAAGTCGCCCGGCTCCTTGGTTTTCCGAGGAGTTGAGGAGGATGAAACGCCGGAAAAGACGCCTAGAGAGTAGTTGGAGAGCCAGTCGTTCCGAATCTGACCGAACACTAGTGAGATCATTTATTAAGACCTACTTAGTGGCGATAGCAGCGGCAAAGTATAACTATTTTTCCGCTGTTATTGCGTCGGCAGATAATCGCCCAGCCACCCTGTTTAAGGTGACCCGCTCCCTTCTCCATCTAAGAGCACGGGAAGACGCCTTGCAAGGTCGAGCTGAGGATTTTGTACAATATCTACACGATAAAATCACTCAGATTCGGGAAGGCTTGGACTCTGACTGGATATGTTCAGACGAAATGATGGAGGCGAGTCTTGAGAATGTTATTTGGGATGAGTTTGACCCTGTGACCCCTGAAGATGTGGACAGGTTACTGGGGAAGTTGAATGCAACCACATGTTTATTGGACCCGTGTCCCTCCTGGTTGGTACTGGCTTCCCGAGAGGTTACACGAGGCTGGCTCCAGAAGATAATAAATGCTTCTCTATGTGAGGGTTTCTTGCCTTCCACCTTGAAAGAGGCGGTGGTGAGGCCTCTCCTCAAGAAGCCCTCTCTGGACCCGGCTGTTCTAACAAACTACCGTCCTGTCTCCAACCTTCGTTTTGTGGCAAAGGTTGTTGAGAGTGTGGTGGCGCAGCAACTCCCGCAGTACTTGGATGAAACTGTCTATTTAGATCCGTTCCAGTCCGGCTTCAGGCCTGGTTACAGCACTGAAACGGCATTGGTCGCATTGGTTGATGATCTCTGGAGAGCTCGAGATAGAGGTTGTTCCTCTATCCTGGTTTTATTAGATCTCTCAGCGGCTTTTGACACCATTGACCATGGTATCTTGCTGCGCCGGCTGGAAGGGCTAGGAGTGGGAGGCACTGTTCTACGGTGGTTCTCTTCTTATCTCTCTGACCGGTCACAGTCTGTGTTGGCAGGAGGGCAGAGGTCGACTTCAAGACACCTTATTTGTGGGGTGCCACAGGGGTCGGTCCTCTCACCTCTTTTGTTCAACATTTATGTGAAGCCGCTGGGTGAGCTCATCCGTGGTTTGGGAGTGCAATGCCATCTTTACGCTGATGATACTCAGCTTTACATCTCCACCCCAGACCACCCCAATGATGCCCTTGCAGTGATGTCCCAGTGCCTCGAAGCCGTGCGGATCTGGATGGGGAAGAACAGGCTCCGACTCAACCCTTCCAAGACTGAATGGCTGTGGATGCCGGCGTCCCGATATAGCCAGCTTATACCATCGCTGACTATTGGTGGCGAGTCATTAGCCCCCACAGAGAGGGCTCGCAACTTAGGTGTCCTCCTGGACACACGGTTGTCTTTAGAAGAGCATATGACAGCCGTGGCCAGGGGTGCTTTTTATCGGGTTCGCCTGATTCGCCAGTTGCGGCCCTTTCTAGATCGGGACTCCTTACGCACAGTCACTCATGCCCTCATCACTTCCCGTCTGGACTACTGTAATGCTCTCTACATGGGGTTCCCCTTGAAGTGCACACGGAGGCTCCAACTGGTCCAGAATGCAGCTGCGCGGGTGATATTGGGAGTGACATGGCGCTCACATGTGACACCACTCCTACGCGAGCTGCACTGGCTTCCGGTGGTCTTCCGGGTGCGCTTCAAGGTGTTGGTTCTTACCTTCAAACTCCTCCATGGCTTAGGACCTGGGTATCTACGAGACCACCTTCTGCAACCGATAACCTCCCACCAACCAGTACGCTCCCACAGGGTAGGCCTTCTCAGGGTGCCATCACTAAAGCAATGCCGACTAGTGGTTCCCAGAGAAAGAGCCTTTTCTGTTGGGGCACCTACCCTTTGGAACAGGTTACCCCCAGGGATACGAATGATCCCAGATCTTCGTACTTTCCGTCGTGCAGTTAAGACCTTTCTTTTTCACCAAGCCGGTCTGGCATAAATCTTTTCTAATTTTAAATCTTATGCTGAAGTTTCTTTACTGTTGAGCCAAACTGGCTTAATTATTTATATTCACATTCTATGTGTATACATGTATGTCATTTTAACTGTTCACCGCCCTGAGTCCTTCGGGAGAAGGGCGGTATAGAAATTGAAAAAATAAATAAAATAAAAAAAATAAATAAATAAGGAACAGTCATAAGGAAGATTTTATACGGCAGATAGACAAGATTCTTCCTTCCCCTTCCCGTTTACGCAGCTACGTTTACTGTATTTATCCAAAAGGAAGATTATTAGGGCAGTTCCCCCCCCCCACCCTCTCCTCTCAAAATTACACCTTTGAAATAGGAGGATTATCTTATTAAAGAAAAAAATAAAAGAGTACACCAAGTTGAAAATGAAAAGGAGCTACTAGAAGCCATTTCCATGCTGCCAAGAGATTCAGGACGTTAGAAAAATGCAAGGAGTCCATGAATGGAGAGCATCTTCTCCCAATGGACTCCAGACATTCACATAACGGACACTGCTTTCCCCTACTCTCTGGCTTCTACGCCTAGATAACATTCCTTCCCTTTTCTCTTCTCTTCTTTTCCCTCTCCTTTCCATTTCTTTCCTTTCCTTTTTTCTTGTTTTCCCTTCCTTCTCGTCTCTTTTCCTTTCCTTTTCTCTTCTTTTCCTTCTCTTTCCTTTCTTTCCTTCCTTTCCCTCTCCATTTCTTTCCTTTCCTTCTTTTCTCTTCTTTTCCTTTCCTTTCCTTCTCTTCTCTTCCTTCCCTTTTCTCTTCTCTTCTTTCCTTCTCTTTTCTTTCTTTCCTTTCCTTCCTTTCCCTCTTTTCCATTTCTTTCCTTTCTTCTCTTTTCGCTTCCTTCCCTTCCCTCGTCTTTTCCTTTCCTTTCCTTTTCTCTTCTCTTCTTTTCCCTCTCCTTTCCATTTCTTTCCTTTCTTTTTTTCTTATTTTCCTTTCCTTTTATCTTCTTTTCCTTTCCTTCTCTTTCCTTCCTTTCCCTCTCCATTTCTTTCCTTTCCTTTTCTTTTTTTTCCTTTCCTTTCCTTCTCTTCCTTCCCTTTTCTCTTCTTTTCCTTTCCTTTCCCTCCTTTCAATTTCTTTCCTTTCTTCTCTTTTCTTCCTTCCCTTCCCTCTTCTTTTCCTTTCCTTCTCTTTTTTCCTTTCCTTTTCTCTTCTCTTTTCCTTTCCTTCCCTTTTCTCTTCTTTTCCCTTACTTCTCTTCTTTCCTTTCCCTTCCCTCTTTTCTTTCCCTTCCTTCCCTCTCCTTTCCACTTCTTTCCTTTCCTTCTCTTTTCTCTTCCTCTCCTTCCTCTTCCTCCTTCCCTTCCTCTCTCTCCTAGTTTGTTCTCCTTTCCTTTCCTTCATTTTTCTTTCTGTTCCTTCCTTTCTCTCTCTCTCTCTCTCCTAGTTTGTCCTCATTTCCTTCCCCTTCCCAGATTGCTTTTCTCTCACGTCTTAATCTCCATCTTTTTCTTTTTCTTCTTCGCTAGAAAGCCCTGTGCGTGCATTAAGGGTGAGTGTGTTTGTGTGTTGATGTGTGTTGAGACAGAACGGCCTATACAATGCTGACAACTGCATTGTCAGGCAGTGCCTAGATACAGGGTGGGGGTGGGGATTCATTGTAGAGATGGGGTACCTCGTCTTATAGGCATCTCATTTTAACAAGCAGTCAGCCGCTCAAATATGCATGACAAATCCACAGTTCTGATCCAGCCCTTTTGGGGAAGGTGACTTCTGGCTAATTGGTGTAGGGCAGGTGTCGGCAACCTTAAACACTCAAAGAGCTACAAAGGTCCTATCCAGAAGCCCCACATTCAATTCTGGAGCTGACCGGACGTCCAGTTCCCCCACCATAGAGTCTCCTCCTAGCGAGGCATCAATTGTGGAGCTGACGGTGAGAGGGAGCCACAGCAGAGGGATAAAAGAGCCACACGCGGCTGCAGAGCCACAGGTTGCCAACTCCTGGTGTAGGGAGATGACCAGGCTGAACCCACCATGGAGGAGACCCAAGTCCAGCCCTCAACCTCTTCGGCTGAAAAAATGCTTTTAAAAGTAAAAGAAAAAAGCCTCTGATGATCGTGCGGCTCAGCTAGGATCGTCAGAGGCTTTTCAAAGCATTTTTTTCTGCAACCACTTCGGCCAAAGAGGTGGTAGGAAAAAAAAATACCTTTAAAAGGCTCTGGTGATCCCAGCTGACTTGCCTGATTGTCAGAAGCTTCAAAAAGCATTTTTTTCTATAACCTCTTAAGGTTGTAGAAAAAATGCTTTTAAAATGAGCCTCGGTGTTAAAGTGATACCAGCTGCCTGCAATTACTGCGAGTTTGAATCTCACCAAGCTCAAGGTTGACTCAGCCTTCCATCCTTCCAAGATAGGTAAAATGGGGACCTGGATTGTGGGGGCAATAAGCTGATTCTGTATAAAAAAGAACACCGCTTAGGGGGGCCTGAAAGCCCTACTAAGCAGATATATACAAAAGTATGAAGGCTATTGATTAATGCATTGTAAGCCGCCCCGAGTCTCCGGAGAAGGGCGGCATATAAATTAATTTTAAAAAACTAAAAAAAAAAGAGTTGGCCACGCCCACCCAGTCACATTACCCCCCCCCACCAAGCCACGCCCACAGAACCGGTAGTAACAAATTTTAGATTTCACCCCTGATCTATGCATATACATACCCAAGCATTTATCACACACACGCTGTTTAGGAGAGGAGTTGTAAATCTCTGGAAGTAGCAACACTCGACTGACAAAGGTAGAAAAGCTATGGAAAAAGCAGAGGTTGCGCGCGCATGATGTGTGTTTTATTTGTTTACTGAAAGGATCGTCTTAAAATTCGGTACATCTTCCTTCTGGGTAAATACAGAATTCCTAGCTGGTTAGTGTTTTGTGTTGCTGTTTTTTGTTTTTTTTTAAAAAAAGAACTTGTTACAAGGTAGAAGGCTAAACTAAGCAGAAGAAAACACAAGAAGCTGCCTTACCTTAAATGAAACCGGGCTGATGCTCCATTAAGCTCAGCATCCTATTACAGGCTAGCAGCAATTCTCCAGATATTGAAATGGAAACTTCCCAGCTTCTACTTGGGAATATTGAGGATTAAACTTGGACATTTTTGCATGCGAGGCAAGCGGTCCGTGACTGAGCTGTAACCCTTCTTCTCTTAGGAGAAGAACAGAACAAGGATGGTAAACAAAGGATGCTCTGTGGATGTGATGGAGACCAGCAGCTCTTCCCCATCCTGGTACCCGTTTAGACGGATGGGGACAGTGGTGAAATCCTCCATGGATTGCCATGGGTTCACTGCCTACGCATGCGTGGTGCATGCCAAAAGCACACTGCACGCACGCATGTGCAATGCGCGCCAAAAGCACACTGAGTGTGCATGCATAGTACCCACCAAAGGCATGCTTCGCATGGAAAAAGTACACTTAACAAGGTAAGTAGAACAGCGGAGGGGAGAACAGCTACGCCGCGTGATTTAGCTTTAGGATTTTCTGCTTTCTAGTAAATATAAACCGCGCAGCACAGCTGATCATCGGAAATACCAGTTCAATAGCTTTTTTAATTTACCGGTTCACCCGAAGCAGTAGCTTTTTAACTACCGATTCTCCTGAACTGGTAGCTTTTTTTTTTTTTAACTATGGGTTCGCCGTAGTAAAAACCGGTAGTTTTTATCACTATCGGTTCGACTGAACCGGTGCGAACTGGTAGCATTTCACTCCTGGATGGGGACTATGATTCTTGGAAAACCCCCCCCCCCCCAGACAGCTTTGCACTTCAAACAAAAATAAAAATGTAATTGCATGATAAAACCAGCAACCCCAGGTGGAATCTGGGGCTACCCTAGCTTGCTTTTTCTTCTTTCATTTCGAGCCACCTGTCTCAAGTTAAGTCCACTTTTGATCCTAACCATCAACAGAAGCAGACAAACCCATCCACCCACCCACCCTCTGGACAGTTTCACCTCCACTGAAAACGATCAATGGCTTTCCGTCTTAAGACAGGGGTCAGCAACCTGCGGCTCTGGAGCCGCATGTGGCTCTTTCACCCCTCTGCTGCGGCTCCCTGTCACCAATCAACTCCACAATTAATAGGGCTTTTGGTTAGGACAGGTAGAGGAAAAAGGACACTGCGCTAGGACGGGACACTGTGGTGGGGGGAACTGGACTTCCGGTTGGCTCCAGAATTGAATGGGTGGGGAGTCTTCTATTTGTGGCTCTTTGAGTGTTTAAGGTTGCCGACCCCTGGTCTAAGAGAACAGACACTCTTATCGGTCGAAACAAACAAACAAACAAACAAAAATGTCCTGAGCAAAGCCACGTCTGATAAATTAAGTCAGCCTAGAAAGCAGCTGGAATGAATGTCCAGGTTGAAATGGTTGCATCTCTTGAGATCTCAAAGCAATTAAGACCCATTAACTATCCAGATTCCAACCCCCATTGCTGGTTGAGCCCTGAAGGCTGTTAACTACGGACAGGTAGCATCAGTTGCACTGCTTACACTGTCTGGGAAGTGGCAGATGCTCTTATTAGACTTCAGGTAAGGTGCTAGGCTGCCCCTCTTGTTCCAAGATCAAATACTTCAGCTGGGGCATGAGGCCAGGATGGGTGTGGCATTTATTCTGGCACTGAATAGCAATAGCACTTAGAATTATACAACGCTTCACAGCCCTTTCTAACTGGTTGAAGAATTAGCATCCTGCCCCCAACAACCTGGGTCCTCGTTTTACCAACCTCCGAAGGATGGAAGGCGGAGTCAACCTTCAGCAGGTCAGGATCAAACTTTTGGCAGTGGGCAGAGTCAATTTGCAGTACTGCATTCTCACCACTGCGCCACAGCGGGCCCATGGAAGTCCACGATGCAAAGTGAAAGAGGCTTTCTTTTCTAAAATTGTTAATCATGAAGTCCCTCCGTTGGTCAGTTTCAATGCCAGTGGCAGGAGGAACCCTAGTTTTGCTGGCAGCGGGACAGTGTGTCATTCTTATATAGTATAACTGCCCAGCTCTTATCAAATGCAAGTAATGCCAGAAAAGTGTGTAGCTGCTGCTAAGGGACACCCATGCGGCTTTGCCGAAATAAGAAAGGAAAAAGGCTCCTTTTAGAGAGGTTTATCTCAAAAGAGGTAAGTACCATGGAAAAGAGTTGAATCTCTCTCTCTCCCTCCAGCTCTCTCTTCTTCTTCCTCCTCTCTCTTCCTCCTCCTCCTCCTCTTTCCTCTCTCCATCTCTCTCTTCCTCCTCCTCCTCCTCCTCTTTCCTCTCTCCATCTCTCTCTTCCTCCTCCTCCTCCTTCCTTTTCTCTCTTCTTCCTCCTCCCCCTCTCTTCTTCTTCCTCCTCCTCCCTCTTCCTCTTTTCTTTTCTCTCTCCATCTCTCTTCCTCCTCCTCCTCCTCCTCCCTTCTCTCTCCCTCTCCCTCCAGCTCTCTTCCTCCTCCTCCTTTCTTCTCTCTCTCTCTTCCTCCAGCTCTCTCTTCTTCCTCTTCTCTTCCTCCTCCTCCTCCTTTCTCTCTCTCTCCCTCCGTCTCTCTTCTTCCTCCTCCTCCGTCCTCCTCTCTGTTCTCTCCCTCCGTCTCTCTTCTTCTTCCTCCTCTCTTCTTCCTCCTCCTTTCTTTTCTCTCTCTTCCTCCTCCTCCTCTCTCCTCCTCCTCCTCCCTTCTCTCTCTCTCTTATTAGCTCCCAAATAGGGAGGGAGGGAGGGAGGAAGGAAGGAAAGTTAAAATACATTTGATTGATTTGCCTTGGAGGAACCAAGGCAGATTGAATACCAAACTGAAAAGAATTTATATTTAAGTGTCTTTGTTCCAGATGCCTCCGTTTTCAGCTTGCTTTTCCCACTCCCTCTAGGAAGCACCAGAATTCAGAGGCCATCTTATATCAATTACACTGGGAAAGATGCACTCCTCAGCCCACAGAGACCATTTTCCAATGCTGGCAATGAAACCATCACTGGACCCCACTTCCCAAATGAGTAGCATTTGCAGAGTTTTTACCTTCCACCATGGCCCCCGAGCCTAACCGTGAAAAAGAGACAAAAATAACACGTCCTCTGTAAAGAGCGCTAGGATTCAGAGACACAAACACAAATTACTGTGTTTGAACATCTTTGGCCATTATTTCCCCTTATTTAAAAAAAAAATAGCTTTTTCTTCACGGTTTGCATCAAGTCAAACAGAGTCATCTCAGAAGGGAGTTGGAGAAGAGCCGAGATAACATTCTAGGTCTAATATCTTGGAGGAAAGAAAAGCCCTTTGGACTTGCAGCATATAATAAAGTTGAACAATTAGAATTTTCTACGGTAGGCTAACTTAAACAGCTATTTGTTTACAAAGCTATTCCCTCGCGCGTGGCGCTTTTAAGACGTGGGGCATAACTGGGGTTAGCAACACAATGCTTGTAAGCAGCAGAGACCTAAGGTCATATCACATCTATGCACAATTTCGTGCAATAAACAGGGGCGCCTTCCCCATAGTCAAGCTGTATTGGTGTTATCCCAGACAGCCAGAAACTGGAAGACAATTTTGGGTTGTTGGTTGTTGTTGTTTTTTTTTCTTTCTCCCCTTATCATGCTCTGCCTGGAAACCTCAACACAACACAGGCCTAATTAATACTCGGGGAGAAAAAAACAACAACACTGAATGGAAGCCTCTTCTCCCCGGACGTCGTAGATTAAAACTCAGTAGCCTGGTTTGAAACGATAAGAGATTTGCAGGAAAAGGCAAGGTCTTCTTCTCGGGAGCTTCTCGGAGAAATCGCGCAGCCTGTTGGGAAAGGCAGATTTGGACAAGGTGGCCGAGAAGCCAGCTCGACAAAAAAAGAGGGCAGAAACGCCCACTGCTAAGCTTCCTTGTTTCAACGCGTCCGAACTAAAAGGAGGTTGATAGACCTGGTTCAGGGAATATAGATCTAACTGTACATCGGACACCCCCGGCTGCGTTGAAAGAAGAAAGAGTGTTTTCGCTCAGATACACTCAGATACACGCAGATTGGAAAATTAGCTCCTGTGCAACCAGGGGATTAAACCCAGAAAGCGCATGCCTCCCACACGTTAGATAATACGCTCTAAAGTGGTTCCTAATGTCCCTGGATCTAATAAGCTAGCTGAAATAAAGCTCTAATTCTGTTTTGTATATAAAAGGCCCTCTAACTCAAGCGTTCTGGCTTCGTGAGGAGTTGACGGGGTGGTGATTATGGCTGAAGACAGAAAGTGCTATCGGATGTAACATGTATTTGTATTTTTGTATTTATTAGATTTTTATACCTCCCTTCTCCCAAAGGACTCAGGGCGGTGATAAAACAATGAACCATACAAAATTTAAAAACCAATTTAAAACCAATTTAAGGGCCTAAAGCATTGTGATTAACACCAGCCGTCTGCAATTACGGTAAGTTCGAATCTCACCAAGCTCAAGATTGACTCAGCCTTCCATCCTTTCTAAGGTAGGTAAACTGAGGACCCAGTTTGTGGGGGCAATAAGCTGACTTTGTATAAATACACAAAAGTATGAAGGCTATTGCTTAACACATTGTAAGCCGCCCTGAGTCTTCGGAGAAGGGCGGCATATAAATAAATAATTAATTAATTAAATTAAATAAATTTGGCCCTGTCAATTAAAAATCCATAATTTAAAATACCCCCTCCAGATTCTTATTCAGCCGGGCCAGCCTGTTGAAATAGCAGGGTCTTAAGGGCCTGGCGGAAGGTACGGAGATCGGGAATCATACGTATCCCAGGGGGTAGTTCATTGCAGAGGGCGGGTGCCCCCACAGAGAAGGCATGGAAGAAACAACTGAGTTGCTTCTTTATCCCCTTGGCACATCTTGGAATCTGCTTGGTGCTCAACCAGATGAATCTAATTCTAGAGCACACAAGGACACACAAGTGTGTTGGACACAAGCGTGTGTCCTTGTGGCCAATAAAGTATGGTAATGGTATTGGTACTGATATTGGTATTTGTATTTGTATTGATCGTATCATATCGTATCGTATCCCATCCCGTATCCTATTTTCTATTGCAGTGATGGCAAATCTTTTCGGCATCAATTGCCGAAAAGGGAGTGCTTTGTGTGCCTGCTTTACGTGGATGTCTGGGCCATAACAAGGAAGTGGAGCTCCCATCCCATCCCATCCCATCCCATCCCATCTCATCCTATCCCACTCTCTATTCTATTCTATTCTATTCTATTCTATTCTATTCTATTCTATTCTATTCTATTCTATTCTATTCTATTCTATTCTATTCTATTCTATCCTATTCTATTCTATTCTTCTACTATTCTATTCTATTCTATTCTATTCTATTCTTCTACTATTCTATTCTATTCTATTCTATTCTATTCTATTCTATTCTATTCTATTCTATTCTATTCTATTCTATTCTATCCTATTCTATTCTATTCTTCTACTATTCTATTCTATTCTATTCTATTCTATTCTATTCTATTCTATTCTTCTACTATTCTATTCTATTCTATTCTATTCTATTCTATTCTATTCTATTCTATTCTATCCTATCCTATCCTATCCTCCCACTCTCTATTCTATTCTATTTTATCCTATCCTATCCTCATTTCTATCCTATCCTATCCTATATTCCATTCCATCCCATCCCATCCTATCCTATTCTATTCTTCATTCCAATATTTTATCCTACCCTATCCTATCCTATCCTATCCTATCCTATCCTATATTCCATTCCATTCCATCCCATCCTATCCTATTCTATTCTTCATTCCAATATCCTATCCTATCCTATCCTATCCTATCCTATCCTATCCTATCCTATCCTATCCTATCCTATCCTATATTCCATTCCATTCCATCCCATCCCATCCTATCCTATTCTATTCTTCATTCCAATATTTTATCCTACCCTATCCTATCCTATCCTATCCTATCCTATCCTATCCTATCCTATCCTATCCTATCCTCCCACTCTCTATTCTATTCTATTCTATCCTATCCTATCCTCATTTCTATCCTATCCTACCCTACCCTACCCTACCCTATCCTATATTCCATTCCATTCCATCCCATCCTATCCTATTCTATTCTTCATTCCAATATTTTATCCTATCCTATCCTATCCTATCCTATCCTATCCTATCCTATCCTATCCTATCCTATCCTATCCTATCCTATATCTTCTATCCCATCCCATATCCTATTTTCTTTTCTCCTCTCCTCCTTTTCTCCCCTGCCTTGCCCTGCCCATCCTCCCCTCCCCTATTTCATCTCCGTAACTCCAAATCTGTCATAAGTTGCTGAGTAGGCAAACTGCAGACCTTAGGACAATTAATCAGTGGAACAGCTTGCCTCCAGAAGTTGTGGGTGCTCCATCACGGGAGGTTTTCAAGAGATTGCACAGTCATTTGTCTGGAATGATATAGGGCCGTGATGACAAACCTATGGCACGAGTACCACAGGTGGCACACGGAGCCCTATCTGTGGGCACGCGAGTGTTGCCGTAGCTCAGCTCCAGCGCACATGCGTGCAGCGGCCAGCTGATTTTTGAGCCTTCTAGTCCCACCGGAAGTAGGAAAATGGGCTGTTTCCAGCCTCCAGAGGGTCTCCAGGAAGCTGTTTTTGCCCTCCCCAGGCTCCTAGAAAGCATCTGGAGCCTGGGGAGGGTGAAAAACGGGCCTACCAGGCCCATCATGCCGTTGCGTGCTAAAACCGAGGGGACTTGGGGGGGGCTGTCACATGCGCATGCACAGGGAGCATTGAATTACGGGTGTGGGCACGTACATGGGCAACCTCCCCACTGATATAGGGCCTCATGCCTGAGCAGGGGCTGGACTAGAAGACCTCCAAGGTCCCTTCCAATTTTGTTATTCTGTTAATACATCATGCCTAGTTTGGGGGTTTTTTTCCCCCCAATCTCATCCCTTCTGAGTTTTTCCCACTCCTAACTAGACTTATGGAGAAGTTAAATATCTGCTCAAACTTTATGATTTTTTTTTTTTTGGTTGGTTTTGATGGCAGTGCTTTTGTGTTAAAACTTTTAAATTAATTCCGCTTCGGAAAAAAGAAACCACTTAAAACAGCGGCTAGGACAGATGCTATCGTTCCGTTTATTTTATGTTATTTTATCATCTTTCCATGCCTACCTTAAGAGGAAGTGCTTTCTCCCTGTTCTTTCTGTTGAGGTCCCTAATTTTCTGTCCTCTGGCTTCCTCCACGCTTTTTAATACAGACTGTTCTTGGCTTGTATTGTCCCGAAAATTACTCCCATCTATATATTTGGATTGTATTTTTCCAGTACTTCCGACATGTTCTCCCCCCCCCCACCCCCCCCACCCACCCCGTATTCCACCTCCCAAATCTGGCTTTCTAATAAAATATGGGTTACAAAGGCTTCAGAAGAATTCTCTGGTGTGGAGGCTCAACTGTGCAAACATAACAGACCTTGAATAACACCATTAGTAATGTACAAATCTGCAGAAGGGTGCTTTTGTGCAACCAAGAAAAAAAAATGAGGGGCAAAGTCAAAGCAATTGACAGCCACGAAACAGTGAAAAATGGATATACGCTTAAAGCAGAAGGACAAGAAAATGACCTTACCAAGCTTTGATTAGCTTCATTCACAGTCATTGTAGTACAAAAAAAGTGACATATTAACCCCAGGTAGTTAACGCCATCCGTTCAAGCCTTTGCCAGTCGATGCATTTAGTCCCCGCTCAGTCTAATAACTGGAGATTATAGATAGTCCTCAAGTTACGACCACAAGTGAGGCAACGTTTCTGTGGCTGAGTGAAACATTTGTTAGGTGAATTACGCCCCATTTTACGACCTTTCTTGCCACAGTTGTTAAGTGAATCACGGCGGTTGTTAAGCTAGCAGCACGGTTGTTAAATGAACCGTTGGATTTGCTTGTCAGAAGGTCGCAAAAGAAAATTGCATGACCCAGGATGCTGCAACCATCATAAATATGAACCAGTTGCCAAGCATCCGAATTTTGATCACGGGGATGCTGCCACGTGACCACGGAGACATTGCAATGGTCACTAAGTGTGAAAAGTAAGAGCCATAAGTAACTTTTTCCAGCGCCATTGTGACTTTGAGTGGTTGCTAAATGAAAAGTTATAAGCCGTGGACGACCTGTATTCATTTTGTAAATTGTAAATGTTTACCCACGTAGTAGGGCTGTATTACTATTGTCCTTCCCATCTTTCCTTTTACCTTCTACTATCAGTATTTTATGATTATATTATTTTGTTGATTGTTGTTTGTATGTACGCTGAGAACTTATGCACCAGAGACAAATTCCTTGTGTGTCCAATTACAGTTGGCCCAATAAAGAGTATTGTATTTGTATTTGTAAATAGAATAGAATAATGAAGTTGGAAGGGACCTTGGAGGTCTTCTAGTCCAACCCCCTGCTTAGGCAGGAAACCCTACACCACTTCAGACAAATGGTTATCCAACCTCTTCTTAAAAACTTCCAGTGTTGGAGCATTCACAACTTCTGCAGGCCAGTTGTTCCACTGATTCATTGTTCTCACTGTCAGGAAATTTCTCCTTAGTTCTAAGTTGCTTCTCTCCTTGATTAGTTTCCACCCGTTGCTTCTTGTCCTGCCCTCAGGTGCTTTGGAGAATAGCTTGACTCCCTCTTCTTTGGGGCAGCCCCTGAGATATTGGAAGACTGTTATCATGTCTCCCCTAGTCCTTCTTTTCATTAAACTAAACATACCCAATTCCTGCAACCGTTTTTCATTTCTTTTAGCCTCCAGTCCCCACAATTTGTATTGGTATTTGTACTGGTATTAGTGGTATTGGTATTGGTACTGGTATTGAATTGTAAGATTCTCACTAGATGCTGATTTTGTAAGGCATCTGAAAGAGGGCGACAGAATGAAGGAAGGAAGATGAGCTGTCCAAGGTCACCCAAGAGAATTTAAGTCCAAATTTCCATGTTTGTTGTTCAATGTTTGAGCCCCATTATCACCTGGGTTCTTGATTTCAACTTATCAAAGGAACAGCAATTACCAAACAGATAAAACGTATAAACTGCAAGTCCAGAAAAGTTCTAAGCTAGAATCAACTCAGTTTCCCTGTGATGCTCAGCACCGCGGTGGGTAGATGAGGTCCATGCAAAAATTCATGTTGCATCAACGGTCAGCATTTGCAATACGGGCAGTCCTTGACTTACAACAGTTCATTTGGTGACCATTCAAAGTTACAACGGCACTGGAAAAAGTGACTTATGACCGTTTTCACACTTACGACCGTTGCAGCGTCCCCATGGTCATGTGATCAAAAGTCAGACACTTGGCCACTGGCTCATATTTATGACGGTTGCAGCGTCCTGGGGTCCTGTCATCCCTTTTTAACGACCTTCTGACACGCAAAGTCAACGGGGAAGCCAGGTTCACTTAACAACTGGGTTACTCACTTAAGGACCACAATGATTCACTTAACGACTGTGGCAAGAAAAGTCGTAAAATGGGGCAAAGCACACTTTAACAATTGTCTCGTTTAGCAACATACATTTTGGGCTCAATTGCGGTCGTAAGTCGAGGACTCCCTGTACAAGCAAATACTCTTTCCTTCTGCTTCCAGCGTCTCCAAAATAACTTTAGGATTAGAAAAAATATATTAACTGCACAAAATATGCACCTGTTGCAATGCTGTTGCTATTCACAAAGGCAATCAGGTAGACGTCTGAATCCAATACTACAGCGTCGTACAATGCCAATAGTCGAGGCTTTAAGCCCAAAACGAGATATTGGAAATTGCTAGATGAAAGAAAAGCCACTATGTGCACAGAGAACTAATCTTCCCCCCTACACATTTTTCCATTTACGATTTGGGGGGGGGGGGGGGGCGTGTGAGATCTGGCTTAGAAGCCATGTTTCCGCCTGAAACAGCGCTATTCAAAAGTTGATCTTCCCTCTTCACTTTTTATTCCTCTCTTGTCACATGGAGGATTCACAGACAAGAGAAAGAGGAGGAGCAGGAGCAGGAGGAGGAGGAAGGAGAAGCTGAGGAAGAGGAAGAATAAGAACAAGAACATGGACACGAAGAAGAAGGAGAAGGAGAAAGAGAAAGAGAAGGAGAAGAAGAAGAAGAAAGAAGGAGAAGGAGAAGGAGGAGCAGGAGGAGGAGGAGGAAGGAGAAGAAGAGGAAGAGGAACAATAAGAACAAGAACATGAACACGAAGAAGAGCTATAATTGCACTCAACAATGAACTAAAGGGGCCACCATCAGTGAACTGTTGGACAGTATTACTTGGTCTGTTGTGTAGTTGTTTGGGTGGTTTTAGGGGTGGGGAATTGTGGTGGGTGGGAGTGTGCTGGGGATTATGTGTGTGGGACCTGGTCTTTGGGTGTCAAGTAAATTTCGTTGTATGTGTATACTGCGTATACATATACAATGACAATAACGTTTATTTATTTATTTATTTAAGAAGGAGAAGGGGAAGAAGGAGAAAGAGAAAGAGAAGGAGGAGGAGGAGAAGAAGAAGGAGGAGGAGGAGGAGGAGGACGAGAAGAAAGAGAAGGAGAAGGAGGAGGAGGAGGAGGAGGAGGAGGAGGAGGAGGAGGAGGAGGAGGAGGAGGGTGGGGGACTACTTCAGCTTCAACCACAACAATACAAGAGCACACAATAGATAGAAACTCATGGTAAACTGCTCCAAACTCGACTGCAGAAAATATGACTTCAGCAACAGAATGCTCAACACCTAGAATGCACCACCTGACTCTGTGGTTTCTTCCCAAACCCCCAAAACTTTAACCTTAAACTGTCTACTGTTGACCTCACCCCATTCCTAAGAGGTCTGTAAGAGGCCTGCATAAGTGCACCAGCGTGCCTACCGTCCCTGACCTAATGTTTCTTCTATTTGTACCTATTTTATGTATCCAATCCATGCTTATACTTACTACCAAATATGTTCTTGACAAATAAAATAAATAAATAAATAAAATAGGAGAAGGAGGAGAAGGAGAAGGAGAAGGAGAAGGAGAACGAGAAGAAGAAATAATAATAATGAGGAAGAAAACTCATAGTGGGAAACAACACAGAAAGTCACACAAAGTTAAAACCAGAGTTTTGTTTTCGGTAGTATTCACTTCCTGATTCCCCGATTTAAAAAGAAAAAATGCTGAAAACAAAACAAAACAAAACAAAACAAAACAAAACAAAACAAAACAAAACAAAACAAAACAAAACAAAACCTTTACTGAAACTCTGGAAGAAACTTCAAGGTCAGTCTTGAAAATGAAAACAAGCCAACAGACAAAAACCAGGAGCATCTTGCCCGGAAAGATTCCCCCAGCAGACGCACACAAACGCCTCAAGGATCATAGCAACAAGCAAGAGAAAGAAAGACACGCACACAAAAACACAAACACACAAATATTTTCCAAGACATGGCAGCTCAGAGAGGAAGGAGCAAACTCGCTGTTTTTCAACACAGCAGCATACCAACTAAGAAAGGCACATGGCGCTTCCACAAGTTGAAAAAGCTATAAAAAGCCGGAATTAATCATAAGTTGCAATATTCTTAGCGTGCAACATGGCAGATTTCAACACCCTTCCTTTACCCCCCCCCCTTTCTTTTGGTTAAAACATCGCTAGCTCCTCTCCACATAATTCTCAACCCGCAAAAAAGGTTACAAACACAGACTGTCATCCCTCTTAACCCCTTTCCAGAGGAAAGCAAATTTTAATTGCTGCTGGGAAAAAACGAGGGAGGGGGACATGTATTTTATAGTTCCCACGAGTAAGCTTCACAGCCGAAGAATGGAATCAGGAAACGGAGAGGAAATCGGGAATTTGTGGAATGCTCTCGGTGCTACGATCTCCATGACTCTGGCTTGATGGCTACAGGGACGGTGAAATCAGTCCCTCTAGATCAGGGATGCCCAACCGTGGCAACGTTTGGACTTCAACTCCCAGAATTCAACACCCAGAATTCCCATGCTGGCTGGGGAATTCTGGGAAACGAAGTCCACAGGTCTGAAAGTTGCCAAGGTTGGATGTCCCTGCTCTAGATATTAAGAATTATCTAGGCACATTCTGTGCCTCCCCAGCGGGTAAATCTGGGCTCAGGAAATGTTGTTGTTGTTAGTTGCGAAGTCGTGTCTGACCCATTGTGACCCCATGGACAACGTTCCTCCAGGCCTTCCTGTCCTCTACCATCCCCTGGAGTCCATTTAAGCTCATGCAGACTGCTTCAGTGACTCCATCCAGCCACCTCCTCCTCTGTCGTCCCATTCTTCTTTTGCCCTCCATCGTTCCCAGCATTAGGCTCTTCTCCAGGGAGTCCTTCCTTCTCATTAGGTGGCCAAAGTATTTGAGTTTCATTTTCAGGATCTGGCCTTCTAAAGGGTTGATCTCCTCTAGGACTGACCGGTTGGATCGCTTTCCAGTACAAAGGGCTCGCAGAAGTCTTCTCCAGCACCAGAGTTCAAAGGCCTCAATTCTTTGGCATTCAGCCTTTCTTATGGTCCAACTTTCACAGCCAGAAATCAGAAAATGTATTCTCCAGCTAAGAGTCTGTAGAGCAGAGGTCTTCAAACTTGGCAGCTTTAAGACTTGTGGGCTTCAACTAGCTGGCTGGAGAATTCTGGGAATTGAAGTCCACAAGTTTTAAAGCTGCCAGGTTTGGGGACCCCTGCTGTTAGAGATTCTCAGTCATCCAGGTCATGGACTTTTAGCTATGCAATTTGGGATGAACATCCTTGGAATGGCGTGGGAGTAGGAATGGATTTCCAGAGGGAAAAATTGCAGACTGTAGGAACCAGGAGCACTAACTCAGGTGACCCTGAAGACACAGATAAACCTCCAAGTGCTTCAATGACCCTCGAAAAAGGATGCAAAGGACCAGCTGTCTGCAAGGAGTATCAATCCTTCCATTCCCCACCATCCAGTCAGAGGTGAAGAAGCTTCCTGGGTGAGAAGCGAAATGTCTTCAAAAGAAGAAAACAACGAAGTCGAGTCACCTCCTGAAAAAAAGCACCTTTGGGATTTCCAGCTAAGAGATAAAAGTTTAGGGCAACTAATTTAGAAAATGGGAATCCCAAATAAACTTAAGGTGAGAAACACGTGTCTTGCTGTTTCTAAAAGGGCAAAAGGCCACCAATAAGAAGATTTACAGTGACCGAAGTTGATAACGTTTCCTGAAGGACGACTTTAAACTAAGCTCGGATTTTACCCTCTTATTGCGTTAATGCCGGAGAGCAGAAATACACATTTTCAAGCAGCATGAAATGGGCCTTTATCTATAGAATCAGCCGAGCTGAAGATAACACCTTAATAGCCGTTCAATTTTTCTCTGTCTCAATATTCTTAGATTATGGATCCAGGAGGCGCCTGGGTTGAAAACGAAGAGGTGTCATCTGGCCAATTAATTTAATATAAAACACGGGAACTATTCAAGACAGGTGAAATCTGATTGCCACCTTTTCTAGGCATATTTTTTCACCAGGATGTCATGTGTAGATAAGAGGGGACCCCAGTGGTGAAATTCAGCGGTTCTGTGGGCATGGTGTGGCTTGGTGGGCGTGGCAGGGGAAGGATACTGCAAAATCTCCATTCCCACCCCACTCCAGAGGAAGAATACTGTAAAATCCCCATTTCCACCCCCACTCCTGGGGGAAGGATATTGCAAAATCTCCATTCCCTCCCCACTCCTGGGGGAAGGATATTGCAAAATCCACATTCCCTCCCCACTCCAGTGGAAGGATACTGCAAAATCTCCATTCCCCACCCCCACTCCTGGGGGAAGGATATTGCAAAATCCCCATTCCCACCCCACTCTGGGACCAGCCAGAGATGATATTTGCCAGTTCTCCTAACTACTCAAAATTTCCGCTATCGGCTCTCCAGAACCTGTCAGAACCTGTTGAATTTCACCCCTGGAGGAACCTCAGAACTACCTGTGGCGATGCTGCAGCGGTCGTAAGTGTGAAAAACGGCCGTAAGTCACGTTTTTTCCAGTGCCGTTGTAACTTTGAATGGTCACTAAATGAACTCTTGTATCATAAACCGAGGACTACCTGTAGCTACACGAATGGATCTAAGTCAAGGACTATCTGTATTGACTTCTACAAAACCAGCAGCTCGGTTCGTGGCACCCACCCTTCTCCTAGAAGAATGAAATATTTTGAGAAATATTTTTTTAAAAAAGGCAGAATATTATATTTCCCTGGATGAGAAATTGAGAAACATGCTCTTGGAGACAGAAAGCAGCCCCCGCTTATCTTGATGGCCCTCAGCAGATGTCAGCACTTAAGAGATAAAGAGATAGATAGCTCTATTCATGAGCAAATTCCCTGCAGCAAGGTCTGGACAAAGGTAGAGTTAGCCCCCTCAGCCACAATAGGAATTGCCCAACAAGCCCCTTCATCGCATCAGCCCAAACTTCAACCAAGCTTGTCTCAGACAAACTCCTAGGATTTGTACATGAACCCACGGGAGTCTGACAAGTCCCAATAGAATACGTGCTCTTGCGCAGGAACAGGAAACTCAAGTGCAAAGCCCAAGAGAAGGTATAAATATCGCCCGCTCTCAACTCCATGTGGTCAATTGCACCAGGACCTAAGTGCTTGGTGGTTCTGCTTCATCGTTAAACCGTCTTTCCCATCAGCCTCCATGTTTCTTTCTCCCGGCTTGGAACTGAACCAGATGGACATTTTTTCCAACAACCCCAACCCAACGTCTCATGCCACAAACAGGCAGCGTAACTATCATGCACATGAACACATAATGCATTCCCAGATGCTTCCAGCTGAGTCATGCAGCTGGGTTGGCAGTTCTTCCATGGCCTCTCGTGGGGCTGCAGTTGGAAACACACACACCCAGCCCCTCCCCTGTTTTCAACTGAGCTGAGATCAAACCAAGCTCCTTCCCCAGCTTTCTTACCTTCGTGCCCGGTGATTCACGTGCGGATGTTGCCGTGTTATAAGGGCACTTTCCCAAAAGGGCCCACCATGGTTACTTCTATACCAGCTTGCTGCCAGATGCCCAGGATAGGTTGGGCCAGTAAAGCCATGGTCCGACTCCGTCTCGGCGGCCAGTGATGAGGCTGAACTGCCCATGGCTCCCCCCAACCCTGGCTGGGGCCAAGATTTACTCTAGGTTAGGTCCCAGAGAGTGGCATGAGATGTCGGCCTGAAAGGACGAAGACTCGTAGCATGGAGTGGAGCAAAAGGTCCCACAACCGGAGAAAAGGAGGCTGGTGTTGATTGAAGAAGAGAAAAAGACACACAAAAACAAAAAAAACATAAAAAACAAGAGGAGAGGGAGAGGGAGAGAAACAGAGAAAAAGAAAGAAAGGTATGATTTTCTTTTAAACCCATGAAGTGACATTTCTAAGAGTCTGTCGAAATAAAAGGGGGAAAAGCACACGGGGGGGGGGGGTTTACAGCTAGGTTTTAGGGAGAGCTCTGACATTTCTTGGGAAAGAGAGAGTCTGAATCGGAAGACGGGTAATGGTAGATCGTGAGGGATGCCACCCTTAAAATTCATATGATTTAGGAAGAACAAGGGTTAAGTAAAACACTTTGGATTGGGAAAACCTTGGTGGAATTCCTTTCAGAATCCTTTGGGAATCTGTACAGGTTGACCCTGACTTACAACCCTTTGCTTAGTGACTTTTGGCGCATACCTGTTCAGCACTGTCTGTCCTAGCCTGTTTTCACCCAAGACAATTTTTCGGAGTTTCCAACACTAAAACACAAATTGTCCGATTTCATTTTAGCCAAAAGTAGCATGTCAAAGCGAATCAAACACAGAGACTTGGAAGTTAGCAGATATTCTGAGCCTTGGGCTGTGATGGTACACATCACTTGGATGAGCGGATGCATACCCAAGGCATAAAACTTGAAAAAAAGGAAAGGCACAGACTTAACGATGGCACAGTTGACATTATTAAAAAACAACCAAACGGACTCTTAAATCAAACTCCCAAAATATGTTTGAACTTTCACCTTAGCCAGGCTGCCTCTTCCCTCCCTTGTCAAACTAAATTGGTTTGCGGGAAGGAAGGCTGAAGATGCATTAATTTAACATCTTGCCAGCCCACAGATTTTAATTTAATTTGATTTAATTTATTTATTTTTTTTGCTACTTGATATGGAAGACGACAAGCATCTACTTCTTCAAGGACCAGCCTTGCCAAATGTTTGGCTACGCTGTTCTGCTACTGACGACTCCGCTCTGCCCAGAGGCAGCTTCACTCGACAAGCATGGCCCGAGTCAACCACCGTTATGGCAAAGGATGCCAAAATGAACACCGCGAATCTTCCGCGTGGGCAGGGGAACTAGGGACCAGGTTAGCTGAAGGACCGTCTCTTTGCTGGTCACATCCACCCGACTCACCAGAGTGGGGAGGGAAGGAATGTTGCAGTTCATCAAGGCTTTGCTTGTCGAAAGCCGGCTGGTATAAGTATATTCCCAAATATTTAACTTTCTTAACTATTTGAAAGTCCACTTTTTCTGCCAAATTTTCTTTTTGTTTGTGCGCAAGGTTTTTAACTATAACTTTAGTTTCTTCTCTGTTTTTTCTCAGTCCTGCTACCTCTCCAAACTCTTCTATCTCTTTTAATAGTTTCGGAATTGTCGCTAGTGTTTCTTCTACCATAAACACCAAATCATCTGCTTGTAATATAAAACTTTACACAAAATGACTTCGGCAAATAAAATTAGATTTGGAAAAACAGAAGGCGGCTGGGACGTTCACATATGGTGATGACATGAACTTGGAACGGTGTGTGTTGGGAGGGAAAACCCATCTGGTTTGGTTCCAAGGTGGGAGAAAGGCGATGGAAACAACATGGAGGCTGATTGGAAAGAAATTTTGATGATGAACAAAAACCAACAGCAGCAGTCCTGAATCAGCTGAACAAACGGTTGAATGAGTGGATGGATCTTTATAGGTTTCTGTGACTTTCTTTGACGCTTGAACTGCTCTGGGGGCATTGTGCAATGAAGGATTGTGTCTTTTGGGTTGTGTCTTTTGCTAAATGGTGGTGTCCTATTATGTCCTAAAGCCGTGATGGCGAACCTATGGCACAAGTGCCAGAAGTGGCACGCAGCACCCTCTCCATCTCAGTTCCCAGTTCTCAATTCAGCTCTGCTGCATATGTGCTCATGCCTCCCGCCAGCCAGCTGGTCTTTAGATCTCTGCCGCACATGTGCGGGGACCGTGCGGGGGGTGCATGCGCATGCACAGGGGGCAGGGAGAGTGCGGTGGGCACTCGACCCGGAAAAGGTTAGCCATCACTGTTCTAAAGGCTCATGTCGTGTTCTTAGAATTTGGGTGGAGGAGGAGAATGACAATTTTAATCCCATCCTTGGCGGTGAAGTTCTTTTGTCTTGTGAATAGGCAAATAGGCCCAGTCTTTCTTAATAGGCACAAAATATCTGCTGGGGGCTATTAAGAAAGACTGAGTCTGCTTCCTCCTTTTAAGACAGGGGTTCCCAACCTTTTCTATACCCCGAACCCCTAGAACACTTCTGATACTTCTCTCACCCCTTTAAAAAATAAAGAATTATATGCATATAACTATACATATACACTATCACTTTGAAACTTCTAAACCCAGGTTTTCGCACCCCCTGGAATATCATCTCGCACCCCCCTAGTTGGGAACCCCTGTTTTAAGAGCATAACTTTCCATTTCTCCTTTAGGGAAAATATTCTATTCTGACTCTTTAATATTTTCCAAACTATTTCTAGGAAGGGACGGGAGTGGGGCTTCCCACAGGTGTAATACTTGCCAGTTGCCAAGGGCCCAAATTTTGATCACTTGATCCCCGGGTCACTGTTCATAAATGTGAAAACAGGCTGGGTTTTTTTCAGTGTCGTCGTAAATTTAAGCGGTCCCTAAACCAGAGATGGGATTCAGACAGTTCTGTCCGGTTCGGGCAAATTGGTAACGGCATTTGCGGTAGGCTTTGCCCACCTGCCTGGATGTAATAATATCCTATTTTGCCACATTTTCGAGGCTGGGCTCATGCGTGGGAGGCGCACGTGCTTGCAAAGAGCATGTGCAGAAGGCAGAGTATGCGTGGAAGGCACACGCTCATATTTGCGAACCGGTAGGGAAGGTAAGTAAATCCCACCTCTGCCCTAAACGAATGGTTGTAAGTCGAGTATTATCTGTTTGTCGATTACCTACTGAGCAGAAGACACCCAGAGAGAAATATTTGCAATGATTTATTTTTTGATAGTCCCGGACAACATTTGCCTACAGATGACAGATGCCTACAATACAATTCCTCAGAGTCTGTATTGAGTCTGTCATCTGTACCTCTATAATTGTCTGGTTTGGTTCTGCAACCCCACAGGACAGACACAGACTTCAGAGGATAATTAGGACTGCAGAAAAAACAATGGCTACCAACATGCCTCCCATGGAGGACCTGTATACTGCACGAGTCAAAAAGAGGGCTGTGAAAATATCTACAGACCCCTCGCATCCTGGACATAAACCGTTTCAACTCCTACCCTCAAAATGATGCTATAGAGCACTGCACACCAGAACAACTAGACACGAGGACAGTTTTTCCCCAAATGCCATCACTCTGCTAAACAAATCATTCCCTCAACACTGTCAAACTATTCACTAAGTCTGCACTATTATTAATCTTCTCATCATTCCCACCACCCGTCTCCTCTCACTTATGACTGCATGACTGTAATTTTGTTGCTTGTATCCTTACGATTTATATTGTTTCCTAGTATGATTTGATTGCTTATTTGTTCTCTATGACTATCATTAAGTTTTGTACCTTATGATTCTTGATGAACGTATCTTTTCTTTTATGTACACTGAGAGAGTATGCACCAAAGATTGTGTGTCCAATCACACTTGGCCAGTAAAGAATTCAATTCTGTTCTGTTCTGTTCTGTTCTGTTCTGTTCTGTTCTGTTCTGTTCTGTTCTGTTCTATTCTATTCTAAGAACTGACACCAATGTTCATCCTTGGGATGTCTTTAACTGCAAATCTATCTTGAAATAACAAACAGCGAGTAAAAACCATGTAGGCTCTGCACAATTATACACCTGTCACGCTGCAGTTTGCTTGCCGATTTATCGTTTGCATGGGGGCTATGAGTAGGAAAGCACCTCAGGCAGAGTGGAGCATTACTCAAAGTCTTGGGCTCAGTGGTTTGTGAAAAGATGGGGAGGGAAGAGGGAGGGAGGAGGGAGGAGGGAAGAGGGAAGCGCTCCGAGATTGGGAATACAAAAAAAAAACAGCATGTGCTAAAAATGTAACAGGCAGTAAAAGGAATTGGAGAAAAACTCACTTTTGGAAAAACCTGCATTAGGAGATGGTTGAATTAGCTTCCCCCCTCCCCCCCACATATACATAATGAAATAAATCACTGTTTGAATTAATCTAATTTGGGAGGCCCAACACTGCAGCAATAACAATGTGGGGGGGGGGGAGAAGACAAATGGGAGATTTAACTAATAGAAACAAATAGTTAAGCACCTATTTTCCTTTCTTTTGTGGTTTTAATGCATAATTACCACATTTCAAATGGTACAGTTAATTACGCCTGCAACAGAGCTTTCTAGAGCAAATACGCTGATCTATTATGAATCCATTTCCTCCTTCCTATTCTCTAAATTAGTTCCCTGCCCACCCCCACAAAAGCACTTACAAAGAGAGGAAACAGAGAAATTTTTCCAATCCTGTGTGGTTGGATTTTTTTTTTTTTAAAGGTTCTTCCTGGTTTCCAAAAAGCATCCACAAGGGAAACACACCCGCGTGAAATCCCTTCTTTGGATTAAACGGCAACCAGAGATTTGGGTTGACTGCCAATAGGTCAACGATGACCGCTGTCTCCATCTACAGGTAATCCTCAATTTATGACCATAACCAACCGAGCCCAAAATGTTCTTGGTCAAGCGAGACATTCGTTAAAGGAACTTTTGTCCCATTTTACGACGTTCCTTGCCAGATTTGTTAACTGAATCACTGCAGTTGTTAAGGAAGTCACACCGTTAGCAGTTTTGATGCAGTGGTGGAAATCAATTTTTTTTTTTTACTGCCGGTTTTGTGGGTGTGTCTTGGCGGGTGTGGTGTGGCTTGGAGGCCGTGGCAGGGGAAGGATACTGCAAAATCCTCATTCCCTCCCCACTCCTGGGGGAAGGATACTGCAAAATCCTCATTCCCTCCCCACTCCAGGGGAAGGATATTGCAAATCCCCATTCCCTCCCCACTCCTGGGGGAAGGATACTGCAAAATCCTCATTCCCTCCCCACTCCTGGGGGAAGGATACTGCAAAATCCCCATTTCCTCCCCACTCCTGGGGGAAGGATACTGCAAAATCCTCATTCCCTCCCCACTCCTGGGGGAAGGATACTGAAAAATCCCCATTTCCTCCCCACTCCTGGGGGAAGGATACTGCAAAATCCTCATTCCCTCCCCACTCCTGGGGGAAGGTTACTGCAAAATCCTCATTCCCTCCCCACTCCTGGGGGAAGGATACTGCAAAATCCCCATTTCCTCCCCACTCCAGGAGAAGGATATTGCAAAATCCCCATTCCCTCCCCACTCCAGGGGAAAGATACTGCAAAATCCCCATTTCCTCCCCACTCCAGGGGAAAGATACTGCAAAATACCCATTCCCTCCCCACTCCTGGGGGAAGGATATTGTAAAGTCTCCATTCCCACCCCACTCTGGGGCCAGCCAGAGGTGGTATTTGCCGGTTCTCTGAACTACTCAAAATGTCCGCTACCGGTTCTCCAGAACCTGTCAGAACCTGTTGAATTTCACCCCTGGCTTCCATCCCTCCCTTCTTCTTTAACAGTTCAATCTTAGTCCGCCCCCCCACTTCCTCCATTGCTAATGTCAGGCTGTCAGCTCATGAAGCTTGGCTAGGAGAGGTGCAGCCATGATACTCTGTTCATGTGCATGAAAGTCCCAAGTCTCCAATGTCAGGCAGAAGATGATAAGGAAAACCTCCTCTTGTCTTCCATTCTGAGAACTCCTTCTAGACCAAGGATGGTGAAGTTTTTCAGCACCAAGTGCTGAACCAGAATACGCACGCATGCACGTGCATGTCGTTGTACCGGAAACAAGACGACCAGCTAGCTGGCGTGCATGCGCGTGCCAGCCAGCTGATCCGGGATATCCGGCACGCACATATGTGCCAGCCAGCTGGTCTTATTTTGCACCTGAATCCCAGAAACCGAAAGACCAGCTGGCTGGCACATGCATGCACACCAGCCAGCTGGTCTTCAGGTTTCCAGAGCTATGGCACATGCGAACACCAGCTGGACGGCGTGCATGCATGCATGCATTTGGTAGAAAACTGAAGAGCAGCTGGTGACGCACACATGCCCACAGAAAGGGCTCTGCTTGCCACCTCTGGCACAGGTGCTATAGGTTCGCCATCATGGTTCTAGACAGCCCTGTTGTGACCTAGGCTTACCGAGTTATTACAAGACACAATTAGTCCCAAACAAACCTATTTTATTGTTAACAGCTGATAATTACACTCATTCCTTGCTGCATCCCAATTAGTTGAAAAACAAGTCCTTCGGAAGAAGTCCTTCAGGATAATCACCAGCCTTTATCTTCTTTGACACCCTGCCAAAGGCCTTCCTTAGCAAAGCCCCATGAAGTTCAGAAACAAACAAGAGATGCTGACTGGAAACAGAGTTAGCAACGTTGCTTTCCTCGAAAAAGGCCCAAGTGTCTCTGTTTCTTTTTTAAGCCTTATGGGAGAGGCCAATCATCTCCTGGCCTTACTCCTGAGTCATCCCTTTTGCTTTAGCTGCTCTTGCCTTCTGGCAGTTCTGCGCATGCGTGCACTAGGAACAGGCTCCTCCTGTTCCTCTGCCTCTCTGCTGTCTGACTCTGGGGGCTACGGAGTCCACACATCACTCCTAGATGGCCCTGGCCCCATCTCTGCCTCTGATGCAGAGCCCTCGTCTTTCCCCAGACTCCAGGACCGGCCCATGTTCCTCCCCAGCCTGTCCAACTCCGCTGCCAGCTCCCCAGGCTGCTGGCGGACCACAAGTCCCACCTAAAGCTGATGTTCTCCAGGTTTCCTGAACACAACGAACAGCTAACTTATGACACACTTACAGCATAAAGCAGAAGCTACATATTCAAATGCAGCCTACACAGAGACAGCAACCAGCTGGTAACCAGGCCCTGGTTAGCCAATGGATTAGATCGTTGCATATATTTACATCCATCCTGCTTTAAAGCTCTTGAGATCCTCTTAAGGCAGCTTACAAACGCGGTAACTCAACGCAACCCGGTAGCAGCTTCTGAGCCAGAAATAGCACACGGTTGTGTATCTTGCGCCCATTATTCAAGAGAAAAAAGATTTCCAGCGGCCTCCTTCCCGTGTGACGTCCCGAGTAGCTGGGTTCCAAGGTTCGATACCTTAAAAAACTCGCTCAAGCTACGATGGAAACATGCTTTGTTTATTGGGACAGACAAGCAATCGCTCCTAACGGGTGTTTTCGCTGAGGCCGGAGGATGCGGCCGAGTTGATGAGGCAAGCTGTTTTTCCCTTCCCATTTGTTATCATCTGGCAAGGAAGAGGTGCTGGGAGATACTCCACCACTCCTAGCTGTGCTGATCCTTTTATCTTTTCAAGGGCAGGGTTGACCTATCACTTATCACAAGCCGGAAAAAAAAAAGGAGAGCTCACTCACGATTACCGCCCTGCTCGTTGCAAGAAATATCATGTTCTCCGAGGGAGCCAAGATACTTCTGAAAAAGATACTGTCGGGGGTCCTTGACTTACCACAGTTCATTCAGGGAGCGTTCGATGTTATAGAGAGGGACGTATGACCGTTTTTCACGCTTTGCGACTGTTACAGCATCCCCAACGGTCGTGAGATCAAAATTCAGTTGTTTGGCAACTGACTCATATTTATGACGGTTACAGTGTCCGGGTGTCATGCCATCCCCTTGCAAGAGCCGAGGTGGCGCAGTGGTTAGAGTGCAGTACTGCAGGCTACTTCTGCTGACTGCCAGCTGACTGCAATTTGGCAGTTCAAATCTTACCAGGCTCAAGGTTGACTCAGCCTTCCGTCCTTCTGAGGCGAGTAAAATGAGGACCCAGATTGTTGGGGGGGCAATATGCTGACTCTGTAAACCGCTTAGAGAGGGCTGTCAAGCACTGTAAAGTGGTCTATAAGTCTAAGTGCTATTGGTATTGTCCTTCCTTCCTTCCTTTCCTTCCTTCCTTCCTTCCTTCCTTCCTTCCTTCCTTCCCTCCCTCCCTCCCTCCCTCCCTCCATCTGCCAGCAGGTCTAAGTGCTATTATTCTTCCTTTTCTCCTTCCTTCCTTCCTTCCTTCCTTCCTTCCTTCCTTCCTTCCTTCCTTCCTTTCCTTCCTTCCCTGCAGCATTTCAGGCTAATGGCCCACTGCCAGGAGTTCAATCCCACCAGGTTCAAGGTTGACTCAGCCTTCCATCCTTTCGAGGTGGCTAAAATGATTGTTGGGGGCAAATAGGCTGACTCTGTAAACCGCTTAGAGAGGGCTGTAAAGCACTGTAAAGTGGTATATAAGTCTAAGTGCTATTGGTATTGTTTGTCCTTCCTTCCTTCCTTCCTTCCTTCCTTCCTTCCTTCCTTCCCTCCCTCCCCCAGCACCCCATTATCTAAAGTAAAATGTGGACTATTTAAGAGCAAAATGGAGATATATGCAGTAGCGGACGTTAGTTTACAGGCCTCCCGACAGCTTTTGACTTGATTTGTTTCCCATTTCAGCCCATTTTGCAAAGTTTGCTGGTTGTGTGCAAGCTACCACCAGATTGCAGAGGGTGGTTTTATTTTTTATTTATTTTTTAATATACAGTTTTAATTATGCCGGGAGCCAAAGGGAAAACTATTGTGCGCGTTTTATGTCTGTGCATTTTTCCCCCCTTTAATAGCTGCAGAAAGCAAGCTCTTGTTTCTGTAAACGCTTCTCGATAAAAAGCCTTTTTCTAGAATAATCTGGACTGCTTTAAATTTCTAAACTCCCCTGCCAATTGCTAGTAGCATTTAAGGATTCCCGAGGGATCTGAAAATTATAATCCCGAACACAGGGAGAGAAGAGGGGAGGGGGGGGAAAGGATCATTAAGATTGCAATATCTGTATTAATATTCTGGCTTTACAATCGTTTGGCAGGGTGGAATTCATCTTCAACACCAAAAGGATGGCAGGAAGAAGCATTTTAGTATTCAGGAAGGGATTGATACCAGAGTCAGCTGACAGCGAAACGTTTTTGGGTCTCTAAAATAACCTAAAATAATAGCGAGCTCGTAAAGCCAGCGGAGGCAAATTAAAAAGCTCTTCCTTGGAATTGAAAAGTTAAGATTTCTTGAAAGCACCTGCTCACTCCCTCCAATTAATTAAATATTGGCAATGATTTCCAAGGGATTTGTTCACCAGAGAAGAACCGGTCCTTTTTAAAACAAAAAACAAAAAAAAACAACTGACACTCAATGAGAAGCTTAACCCACATCACACAGTACCGGGGGGGGGGGGGGGGGGAGGAGGGGGGGTCCTTGATTTACAGCCACAATTTATGTTGCTAAGTGAGACATTGGTTAAGCGACTGTTGCCCCGTTTTACGACTTTTCTTGCTGCGATTGTTAAAGGAATCGTGGCAGTTGTTAATAACCCGGTTGTTAAGTGAAGCCGGCCTCCCCTTGCTAAGTCTGTTTGGCAGAAGTTGGCAAAAGGGGATGACGTGACCCCGGGACACTGCAACCGTCATAAATATGAACCTGGAGGCTAAAACATACAAAGAACGGTAGTTTGATGAAAAGAAGGACTGGGGAGACATGATAACAGTCTTCCAATATCTCAGGGGCTGCCCCAAAGAAGAGGGAGTCAAGCTATTCTCCAAAACCCTTGAGGGCAGGACAAGAAGCAATGGGTGGAAACTCATCAAGGAGAGAAGCAACTTAGAACTAAGGAGAAATTTCCTGACAGTGAGAAAAATGAATCAGTGGAACTACTTGCCTCCAGAAGTTGTGAATGCTTCAACACTGGAAGTTTTTCAGAAGAGGTTGGATAAACATTTGTCTGAAGTGGTGTAGGGTTTCCTGCCTAAGCAAGGGGTTGGACTAGAAGACCTCCAAGGTCCCTTCCAACTCTGTTATTCTATTCTATTCTATTCTATTCTATTCTATTCTATTCTATCCTATCCTATCCTATCCTATCCTATCCTATCCTATCCTATCCTATCCTACTCTACTCTACTCTACTCTACTCTACTCCTGTTCTGTTCTGTTCTGTTCTATTCCCATTCCCATTCCCATTCCCATTCCTTTTCCATATTCTAGTCTAGTCTAGTCTAGCATAGTCTAGTCTAGTATAGTCTAGTTGTTTAGTCTAGTCTAGTTTAGTCTAGTCTATTCTATTCTATTCCCAAATATCCAAATCTTGGTCACAATGCAGCAAGAGTCGTAAGAGTGAAAACTGGTCATAAGTCCCTTTTTTCAGTGATGTTGTAACTTTGAAGGGTCACTATACGAATGGTTGGAAGTCGAGGACTACATGGAGTCCAATCCTTCAATGAAAACTCCGTTTCCTGCCAACATGAAACAAGGTGTGGATTTAAAACGAAGCAGAGAAAATGCTTAAAAACACAGTAAAGCATCCCAAAGGATGGGAACCGACGTCCTATCCTTGAGAAATCCTGAGAAAGCGTTTTACAGACCGTTCTCCACTTTTTGCTTAGTGACCGTTTGAAGTTACAACGGCCCCGAGAAAAGGGACTTTTTTTTACGACAGTTATGCAGCAGCATTGCAGTCACATGATCAAAATTCGGACGCTTGGCAACTGACTCGTATTTATGACGGTTGCAGTGTCCCTGGGTCACATGACCCTTTTGAGACCTTCTGACAAGCAAAGTCCATGAGGAAGCCAGATCCACCGGCTTTACAACCACGTTACCAATTAAACAGCTGCAGTGATTCACTTAGCAACAGTGGAAGGGTCGTAAAATGGGTCAAAATTCACTTGGCAACTGTCTTTGCTTAGCAACAGGAATTTTGGGTTCGATTGTCGTCACAAGTCATGGAGTACAAGTACCATCAAATCAAAACAAAGGAAACCAATTGTTTCAAGTGGAAAAGCTTTAAAGTGGCAACTAAAATAAATAAATAGCATTTTGCCCTGGCTACAGATCACCAGTCCAGCCCATAACAAATCCAATGTGAAAACTAAAAGACTGAAGCGTATTATACAACGCACGCAACCTTCGCCATCATGAATCTAAGTAAGGGCTCTCACAAAGCTGAAAGCTAAAATCTAAAGTAGGTAAAGGTTCCCCTCGCACATATGTGCTAGTCGTTCCCGACTCTAGGGGGCGGTGCTCATCTCCGTTTCAAAGCCGAAGAGGCAGCGCTGTCCGAAGACATCTCCGTGGTCATGTGGCCAGCATGACTCAATGCCAAAGGCGCAGGGAACCCTGTTCCCTTCCCACCAAAGGTGGTCCCTATTTTTCTACTTGCATTTTTTATGTGCTTTCGAACTGCTAGGTTGGCAGAACTGGGACAAGTCACGGGAGCTCACCCCGTTACGCGGCGCTAGGGATTCGAACCACTGAACTGCCGACTGTTCAATCAACAAGCTCAGCGTCTGAGCCACTGAGCCACCACATCCTAAAATAACAGAATAACAGGAGTTGAAAGGGACCTTGGAGGTCTTCCTTCCCTGCACAAGCGGGACACCCATACACCACTTCCGACAAATGGTTATCCAATCTCTTCTTAAAAACCTCCAGTGATGGAGCATTCACAGCTTCTGGAGGCAAGTCGTTCCACTGATTCATTGTACTCACTGCAAGGAAATTTCTCCTTAATTCTAGGCTGGTTAGTTTCCACCCATTGCTTCTTATCCTGCCCCCTGGTGCTTTGGAGAATAGCTTGACCCCCTCTTCTTTGTGGCAGGCCCTGAGATATTGGAAAGTTAATAGCAACAGCAGTTAGACTTATATAACACTTTCACAGTGCTTTACAGCCCTCTCTAAGCTGTTTACAGAGTCAGCACATTGCCCCCCAACAATCTGGGTCCTCATTTTACTGACCTCAGAACGATGGGAGGCTGAGTCAATAGCTGGAGATGCGAGCATCATCTCGATTGTGTTTGTTCTTGTTTCTGGTGTGCATCTGAACGTGCAAGTAAAAAGGGATAAGAAGATATTGACCAACAACCTACCACAAAATCGTTGGTGGAGCTGTTATGGGATTGGGGGAGTTTGAAGGGTTAAACAAGCATTAATTTCTCCACTTTAGTTTTTGCTCTTCATTTGTAAGTTCACTGCAGAGAAACAAGCAACCAAGATCGAAACAAGCTGAAAGTGCTTCTATAGGAATGTTCCTATTAGCCAACTGCATGTAGGCATTTTTTTAAAAGTGCGGTATTAATAAAAATGTATGTGGGTTGATATGGCTTGCCTCATTAGCAGCATAGAAGCAAGATATGCCGCTGTCAGTTTGCCCTCTCTCTCTTTCTCCGTCTCTCTCTCTCTCTCTGTCTCTCTCTCTCTCTCCATCTCCATCTCTCTCCCTCTCAGCCTGTCTCTCTCCCTCTCCCTCTCTCCCTCTCCATCTCTCTCTGCCTCTGTCTCCCTCTCCCTCTGTCTGTCCATGTCTCTCTTCCTCTCTCTCCATCTATGCCTCTCCCTCCGTCTTTCTCTCTCTCTCTCTCTCTCTCTCTCTCTCACACACACACACACACACACACACACACCGAGTAAAGCCTCCCTCTCTCTCCAGAATGCATGTCGCACATAATAAGCCTCTTGTTTCTGATCCATCTTGCTTTGGGTGTTTCATCTGTAGAAGAAACAATCAGGCTCAAGTACATAAAAGCAGCGACAAAAATCAGCTACAACAGAGAGATTAATAGATGCTAGAAACTGAGACACCTGCGGCCACCTCCAGATTGTGGACTACAGTTCCCAGTATCCTTTATGACTGAGGATGTTAGCTGAGAATGGATTTTTTTAATTCGCTGAAAATATGAATTAGCCCATAGGACTTATTATCTGGTTTTTTGGGGGGTATTAACAGATGCCCATTTCATTCCATTGTAATTCGGCAATGCTGCTAAATTCAGCCATTCTCTAACTTCAGCCATCTGCTGAAGAAAACGAAGATACAATATTAAAGAAGCACATCCCGGAGTAAAATTAATATGATTAAATGGTCATTCAACAGGATTTAGCACAATTTGATCAGGATTATACTAGAAAGGCTATTAGAAGCTGTCCTGGTACAAAATACATCTGCCTTTGCCGTCCGATATGCCCCTTTTCTTATGCCAGAAGTGTCCAACCTTGGTGACTTTAAGATTTATGGACTTCAACTTCCAGAATTCCCCAGCCAGCCAAGATTGGACACAGCTGTTTTATACCTTCTCTAAGATGACCCATGGAATCTTACTTATCATAGATTGTTGAAAAGAAAGCTTAGTAAATAAGAGGCTTGGTGGTGCAGAGGACTAAAGTGCTGTTAAAGCAGCACTTAGCTGCCAGCTGCCTGCAATTCCTGCGAGTTCAAATCTCACCAGGCTCAAGGTTGACTCAGCCTTCCATCCTTCCGAGGTAGGTAAAATGAGGACTCGGATTACTCAGGGGCAATAAACTGACTTTGTATAAAAAAGAACACCGCTTAGTGGGGGGCCGAAAGCCCTACTAAGCAGGTATATACAAAAGTATGAAGGCTATCGCTTAACGCATTGTAAGCCGCCCTGAGTCTCCGGCGAAGGGTGGCATATAAATCAAACCAATAAATAAAATAAATAAATGAGTTATTACCCTGTTTCCCCCAAAATAAGACATTCCCTGATAATGAGCCCAATTGGGCTGTTGAGCACATGGCAATAAGGCCAAGCGCTTATTTCAGGGTTCAAAAAAATATAAGACAGGGTCTTATTTTTGGGAAAATACGGTACAAGAAAAGGGATGAGAAAACCAGCCAATGCTTCCTGCAACCTGGTCAGTAAAAATTAAAGAATGAGTTAATAAAAGCCTTAACCTTGGCCTGGTAGTTGGGTTTGGGGGCAGAAGATGCAAATTTAACCTAATCTGGTTTATTTAACCAAGGAATCGTGGTTCAGTAAGATCCCAGTTCTACGCAAGGTAGAAATCAGATGTATTAATATTCTCAACGGGCAATCAAGTAAGCCAGGGTCAGCTTGCTTGGCTTTCTCACAGGGCAAGTACAGGTATCTTTAACTTACGATCATTTTTTTTAAAATTAGGTTTATATGCCGCCCTTCTCCGGAGACTCAGGGTAGCTTACAATGCGTGAAGCAATAGCCTTCATACTTTTGTATATTTTATACAATGTCAGTTTATTGCCCCCACAAACTGGGTCCTCAATTGACCTACCTTAGAAAGGATGGAAGGCGAATCAACCTCAACAACTGAGCCCCAATGTTTCTGTTGCTAAGCGAGACAGTTGTTAAGTGAGTTTTTGTCCCATTTTACGACCTTCCATGCCACAGCTGTTAAGTGAATCGCTGCAGTTGTTAAGTTAGTCACACGGTTGTTGAGGGAATCTGGCCTCCCCATGGACTTTGCTTGTCAGGAGGTCACAAAAGGGGGGAATCCCATGACCCCTGAACACTGCAGCCATCATAAATATGAGCCAGTTGCCCAGCGTCTGAACTTTTGATCACGTGACCATGGGGATGTTGCAAAAAAAAAAAAAAGGTCCTAAGTGTGAAAAACAGTCGTAATTCACGGTTGTAAGTCAAGGACTACCTGTAGCCATACTCATTATTGTTTGAGAGGGGAAAGAATGAAAACAGTATCTCCTCCAAGGCTGGTCAGCAAACAGCAATATGATAATAAACTTTGAAGCAGGGGTGAAATTCAGCAGGTTCTGACAGATTCGTGAGAACCTGTAGCGGAAATTTTGAGTAGCTTGGAGAACCAGCAAATGCTACCTCTGGCTGGCCCCAGAGTGGGGTGGGAATGGAGATTTTGCAATATCCTTCCCCCAGGAATGGGCTGGGAAGGGAGGTTTTGCAGTATCCTTCCCCCAGGAGCAGGGTGGGAATGGAGATTTTGCGGTATCCTTCCCCCAGGAGTGGGGTGGGAATGGAGATTTTGCAGCATCCTTCCCCTGGAGTTGGGTGGGAATAGAGATGTTGCAATATCCTTCCCCTGGAGTGGGAAGGAATGGAGATTTTACAGTATCCTTCCCCTGGAGTGAGGAGGGGAGGGAATGGAGATTTTGCAATATCCTTCCCCTGCCACGCCCACCAAGCCACGCCACGCCCACCAAGCTACGCCCACACTAATAAAAAAAAATTGAATTTCACCACTGCTTTTAAGACATGCTGACTAGGGAATTCTGGGAATTGAAGTCCACAAGTCTTCAATTCGCCAAGACTGGACACACACACACACACACACACACACCCCGCAAAGGCTTGGCACGCTCTCCTGGTAGTAGCAGTCTGTTTTGCCTCGTGTGTAACAACTAGGCTTTGATAAACCGTAGATCTCCCTCTCTGAGACAGTGTCTGCTTGTTCAAAGCAGCACTGTTTTCATTGCACATTCGTAGCCAAGAGAAAAAACACAAGGATGAGCTAGGCACAATTTTCTTCCCCCCCAATATCAGCTGCGCCGGTGGCTCATGATTCAGCCTTGGAGGCAACGGCTTCCAAAATTCTGCGCAAGAGCAACCAAGGTGCAAATACAAACTGTACGGCAAAGGCTAATGTACCAACTCTTGAGAAGGGCCGACTTGTAAGCCTTGCTTTTATAAAATCTTCCAACGGTTTTGTGGCAGCAAAGTGAGAGGAAAGGAGGGAGCAGATCCGATAAGGAGGAGGGGGAAAAAAATGCCCCGATTCAATTAAATAGCGAAAGAGGACTGCCACTCATCAGTGGCTTTTTTCAAGTTATCTTCGGATCAATAAACACTGATCTGTTTTCTGCCCATCTTTTCCTGATGGGTTGGTACTATGAATGGGGTTGAAAGGAAAAGCATTTAGTCAGGTTTTCGTTATCTCTCCTTCATTATTTGTTTCCATCCTTCACTTCTTGCCCTGCCTTCAGGTGCTTTGGAAAATAGTCTCACCTCCCTTTGTGGCAGCCCCTCAAATATTGGAACATTGCGATCATGTCAGCCCTAGTCCTTCTTTTTCACTAGGCTGGACATACCCAATTCCTGAAAATATTTTTCCTATGTTTTAGCCTCCGGTCCCCTAATCGTCTTTGTTGCTCTTCTCTGCACTCTTTCCAGAGACTCATCACAGTGGTGGAATTCAATTTTTTTTTACTACCGGTTCTGTGGGCGTGGTGTGGCTTGGTGGGCGTGGCAGAAGGATACTGCAAAATCTCCATTCCCTCCCCACTCTGGATAGGAGCCTGGATAGCTCAGCAGACTAATGCACTGTAATTTAACTCCAGCTGTCTGAAATTAGTAAGTTCGAATCTCACCAGGCTCAAGGTTGACTCAGCCTTCCATCCTTTCTAAGGTAGGTAAATTGAGGACCCAGTTTGTGGGGCAATAAGCTGACTTTGTATAAATATACAAAAGTATGAAGGCTATTGCTTAACGCATTGTAAGCTGCCCTGAGTCTCCGGAGAAGGGCGGCATATAAATCAAATTTAAAAAAAAAAAACTCCAAAGGAAGGATACTGTAAAATCTCCATTCCCTCCCCAATCCAGGGGAAGGTTACTGTAATATACAAGTAGTCCTCGACTTACGAACATAACTGAGCCCAACATTTATATTGCTAAGTGAGATACTTGTTAAGTGAATTTTACCTCATTTTACTTTCTTGCCCACTGTTGTAACACGGTTGCTAAGTGAATCTGGCTTCCCCATTGACTTTGCTTTTCAGAAGGTCGCAAAAAGGGGATCACGTGACCCCAGGGCACTGCGACCGTCATAAATATGATTTTGGTTGCCAAGCATCTGAATTTTGATCCCATGACCATGGGAATGCTGCTAGAGTCGTAAGCGTGAAAAACAAGTCGTAAGGCACTTTCCGTGCCGTTGTAACTTTGAATGGTCACTAAATGAACTGTTGTAAGCCGAGAACCATCGTGCTGTACAGCCGTATGTTAAAATGGCCTGCCCTTATTTCTGGAAGGAATGATGAAATATGTCTGATGAGCTTTAATGCTGCATTAAACCAACAAAAAGTAGAGCCGGAACAAACCAGATTTGGCAGATGAAACAGAGAGGGGGGAAAAAATGAGTATTGAAACGTTTTGTTGAATTGTGTTTAATGCTTCCTTTTTCTCAAAAAAAAAGGGGGGGGGAATAAAACTAATTGTTAAATATCAATCTTACCAAATGGAATTATTTTACACTTTTCTCTCTCTAACCTTCCAACCTCCCTATCCATTGTCTGGAATGCTAGAAGAAAATTTTAAAGTTGATTCTGCAATTGTAATTTTTGCGAGCAAATTAGATTTCAGAGTCTTTCCACTCCATCTCTAATATTCATCCCGGGTGTATTACTGACTAAGACTTTAATAGCATGGGGTTGTTTCAAAGGACAAAGAGAGCAGATGTTAATAATCCAGCTAAAGAGATAAGAGAAGTCAGACCAGCAACTTAAGATAAGGCATGTTTTGAAGCAGAAGAAGGTTGCCAAAATGTCTGTTTTTAAGAAGCTGATGTTTACCTAGAGGAAATAGCATGGGCACCGGCTATAAAACGGGCATTTGAACAGGAAGAAACGGGGTCTCATTCATAACATTAACCACTTTCTTAAACCACATGCCAAACTCACTTTAGGGGAACAAAATGTTCTTCAGATGAAAGGTAACATGTCTAGGGGTCTGGCACAGTGATGGCGAATCTTTTCAGCACTGAGTGCCCAAACCAAATGGAGCCCAGAAGACCCGTTGGCTGGCGCACGCATGCCTGTTTTTTGGCTGTTTTTCTGGCTGTTTTCAGGGAGGTTTTTGGAGCATTTTTTGGGCCGTTTTCAGGCCATTTTCCGGTGCCTGCAAAGACCAGCTGGCCGGCGCGCACGTGGGAGCTGAAAAACCGAAGAGCAGCTGGCAATGGTGCGCATGCCCACAGAGAGGGCTCTGCATGCCACCTCTGGCAGGCGTGCCATAGGTTTGCCATCCCAGGCCTAGCAGGTATGGTAGCAATTCAAACTATAACTGGACTTTTCTTGGGTTTTTTTCCTTGAAAACATTTCGCTTCTTAATCCAAGAAGCTTCTTCAGTTCTAAGTTAGAACTGAAGAAACTTCTTGGATGAGAAGCGAAACTATTTCAAGGCAAAAAAAAAATCCAAGGAAGCTTTGGAAAAAGCACCCATGGGACAACCTTGATCTGGATGATGGAGGATCTCCATGGACAATTCAAAATATACACTTGGGAGTCACGTTTCCAAAAGCTGCTTCAGAATTAGAAGTGAACTATTCTCGACACTTGGCACGAGAAGGACTTTGCACAGACCTTTCCCTACTCTGCAGAGTATGTTCCACCCATACTCTGCTGACCTATGAAAGTCCGCGCCAACTGAAAAAGAGCTCCAAAGTTTGCAGGCCACTATTAACACGCTGTAATCACCAGCTTACGCAAACTCTCCTGAACTTGTCCCAAAGGTGTGTTGTTGTTTTTTCCAGAGGCACCTGGACTTTCTGGGTTTTTCTCTGAAGACGTTTTGCTTCTCATCCAAGAAGCTTCTTCAGCTGGAGCCCATTTCAGCTGGAGCTCAAGCAGCTTCTGTCAACTTGCAAAGCTTTCAAGTTGCCATGAGATCTTTCGGAAACTTCACATTCTTGGATGAGAAGCGAAACGTCTTAGAAGAAAAACCCAGAAACTTCAGTTGCCCCTTGGGAAAAAAAAAAGCATCTTTGGGACAACCATGGCTTGGATGATGGAGACCCTCCATAGACATCCAAGAAGCTGCTTCGGTTTTGGATGAACTACCGTATTTTTCAGAGTATAAGACACACCTGAGTATACACCTTAGTTTTTGGGGAGAAAAAGGCTGATTGGCAGGTGGATCAGCCTCCCAGAATACCCCCAATCAGCTGTTCCCAGAGGTGAATTTTAGCAACAGGTTCCTTGGTTGTGAGCTCTGTGCCTTGCTTTCATTTTTGCTTTTTTTTCTGCCTCTGAAACTTCTGAAACTCCATTTCAGAAAGAACATTTTTTCCTGCCTCTGAAAGCCTCCGAAACAGCTTCAGAAAAAAAGCCTCTGAAGCTCTGTTTGGGGGCTTTTTTTCTGAAGCTTCGTTTCTGATGCTTTTTTCAGCCCTCTGAAACCGCCGTTGGAGAAGCTGGGCAGGACTACATTCAGAGTATAAGACTCACCCAAATTTTCACCCTCTTTTTTTGGGAGAAAAAGGTGCGTCTTATACTCCGAAAAATACGGTATTCAGTTCTTCAGTCAGAACTGGAGAAGCTTCCTGGATGAGAAGCGAAACGTCTTTAAGGAAAAACAAAGTCCAGTTGTCTTTTGAAAAAGCACTTTGGGGACAACCATGACCTGGATGACTGAGAATCTCCATGGACATTCTCCTGAACGTGATAAGGATCCTCCTTGAAGACCTTCAGGATAGATCTAAGTAGAGAGACAAGCTTGGTGAAGGTGGCCATTCAGACAACTCAAGTCTTAATTGGTCAACTGCTTTATAGGGTCCAGGTATTCTGCTCAGCATCCAAAACTCACATTTTGCAGCCGCTGAAGTTTTAGAGACGGTCCCAAATAAAGTGCAGTGCAATTACAATTTTAATTAATTCAGGCATCTGCAATCCCAGCCAGTTTTGACTGACATACCAGCCAGAATTCATTACAAGAAACACTGCTAAACCACTCGCCAACCACGAGGAGCAATCCCAAGATGTAAATTGGCTCTCCGGGGAAATGCTGTGCTATCAAGGATTTGTGTGCAGGGCCATCCAGATCAGCTGGCTTTGCAACCTATTAAATTGCCCGCTTTTGTACACCTCCTCATCCATTGCAAATTTAAGCTCAAGAACATCAGACACACCCTGGAATCCTTCGGTGGAATATAGAGGTAGAGCTGTAAGTCAACACCGTGTCAGTTGCAGGAAAGATTAAATTAATAAATGACTTCTGCCAGCAGTTTCATAGTTGTTCAAGAGCAAGGGAGCTAAGGCAGAACTTCCACAGCACACCTCAAAGGCTATAAAGTGGAAGAGAATCGCCTAATGCTACGTTCCAAAATCCACCATTTAAGGAGGACTGAAAACCATAGTATTTGCGCCTTCTAAACTGGCCTGACAAGTACGCTTTTACTATTTATATCTCTTTAAACCTACCTCCTGTAACCAAAATTAACTGAGCCTGTTAAGTCTGCAGTAACTGCTAATTGCACAATTCAAATGTAATGAAGTCAGGCACTATTTATTCGCGTTATCCGAGATCAATATACCTCTAGAAATCCAAAAGACTATTAAGAAATAAAAGGTAGCAGGGTTTCCAGGAAAGAAATGGCCAAGAGAGGCTGAGCTTATGATCGCGGCAAGAATGAAGAGCTGGCAACTGGAACGGCAAAGGAGGTGATGAGAATGGACCAAAGGTCCGGATGAATTTCAAATCAGACTTTGAATTTAATGATAAGAATCCTTCTTATCATTAAATTCAAGAAAATGCTATCGTTTGGAATTCTTTAAAAAGTGATAGGATGAGACTTTGAAGGTGGGACACTAGGGGGAACCAAAGGGAATTAAAGATTACAGTTAAAGGAGAAGATCAGTTCAATTTGAGTTACTAATAGAGAATGGAGCAATATACTTTAATTTGGACATATGGATGGATATTTATGAACAACAGACTCAGAGGTTAATTTTAAGAGTGTCTGCCATTACAGGCAGTCTTTGTTTTAAAAATGTTATGGAAGAGGAACAAGCTTTACCAGGCAAAACTGAGACTGACCTGAAAATGGATTTTAAAATGACAGGCTATATGAATGATATGGGAAAAGATGTTGCACTGGATATACAAATAAAAGTGATTGTTCTCTTGATTTTTAAAAGAGATATAGAAATAACAAACCAAAAGGACAACCTGGGTTTGCATTCTAGATTTACAAAAGAGATTTATTCATTTAGAAGAATTGAGAAAAGATAAAGAAAAAGAAGATGAAAAGAAATCAAACTCCAGGATGTTATTAACGATCAAGAGTGTTAAAAGGAAAGGATGTGAAGTTGTTTTATTTGATCAAGGTTAGTAGGTATGTTGTTTTCTCTGGTAATCCTTGATTTTGCTGACTAGGTTTTGAGAATCTGTTTCTAAATAAGAGATGAAATATGGGAAGGTGACCATTTATCATATTTTAAGAAAAGATGGCAGATTACTAAAATTGACTCTATTTATTGTGACGGGAGAAGTAATTTCTTTGTATATTTTTGTTTCTTTTTACCACATTCTTTCCTATTTTTCTATCTTTTCTGCATTTTCTATTTTTGCTATTTTTAATTTTTTTCTTAGTTTGTATTAGTATTTATCTTTTAAATTGTAATATTTAATAAAATTAAATATTAATAATATTTAATAAAATTTATATGATAAAGGGACAGCAGATCTTCTCAGCCTATTAATGATACTTATGGTTGTAAAGCCTTATAAACTGCTGAGAACAATCTAAGTCCCACTGGCCACCATAAGTATTACCATTTCTACATTCATAAACCTATAACACAGACTTCGAAGACCATCATGAATAGATGTGGCATGAGGGTGATAAGATCTGAAACTAGATCTTTCAAGGCAATTCACTGGACCACTTCTTAGCTACATTTATCTTCCTCTGATGTCCTTCTGCAGCAATCAGGGTTTGTATTATATGCAAAAAATACGACTGACAGCCCAACAAAGCTTTTAGCTCCAGCATTTCAATTTTATTTGCCGTTTCCCGGTTCAAATAATTCTGTATGTCCTAATTTCCTATCTGCTGTCCTATATTTGAGAGGGCTGGTTGGGAAAGGGGACGTTTTCATTAGAAACCAGACACCGCACGCAAACTATGTTGAGCAATAGCAGACCTTCCCCCTATTTCTTTCCTTCCCAGAAGACTCTGTAACTTGGGAAATAAAATTGTATACTTGCTGTGCAGATTAATTTCTTGCACCATCCTCAAGAAAGAGAAATAAACTTGAAACGCGACGAGCAGACCATGTAGCGAAAATCCATTATTTCACCGTGACCGAATCAAAAATAAAGACCATTGGGGCGTAAAGGGCCCAAGCAAAGACTCCCAAGGAATCAGGTGCAAATGACGTGATATATATATATATATATATATTCATTGAATTTTATCACGCCCTTCCTCCAAGGAGCCCGAAAAACATCTCCCTCTGCATTTTAAAGTCAACAATAACCCAGTGCGAGATGGAGACAGAGTGTTGGATCTAAATTCCTTCGGGGTTTAAGCAGCGATTTGGATTTAAGACACCAATCTCATTAGGATCAACGTTTCCTTCTTGGGATGACAGTCACATTTGTTATCACAAAAAGCGAGTATTCAGTCCGGGGCACCCCATATGGCCAAGTTCCTTTCCAATAAATAACACAAGGTAGCCAAGTACTTAGTGCGTGAAAATGAACAACAACACAAAGGATGTAGCACGGCACTAGGCACAAGCATTGGTGACAACCCAACAAGTCAATGACCTCGCGTTCCTATGAGGAGGAGGACAGGAGCAGATGGTTCCCTGTGGATTATTCTAATAGTATCAGGACATGTAAATTATATTGATGAACATCCCACCAGGGATACAGACACTTGTATCTTGGACTTTCACCCGCTTTCATCGGGAGAACGGACGCCAAGGTCACACAAGGACCTCAACCCTTCCCAACAGATAGTAAATTGCCTTTTGGGCAAACGAAGCCAGCCGCAGGCCCACTCATACTTTGCGAGTTTCCATCACTTGCCGATTCTTGTGAGACAGCTCTGGAAGACTAGTTGCTTCCTGACAGCCAAGATAAGAAGGCTGGAGATAGATTGGTAACAACACCACAAAAGGACAACAATTCTCAACTTCCAAATAAGCACTCAAGGTCAGCGGGAAAAGACCGCTCATCCCTTGTGGAAGGAGGACAATGGCTACTTCAGGATAGAAATAAAGCTGAAAAGGATGGGCGCTGACAGCCAAAGTCATTCTGAACCACTGGAGCGAGCAAGGTGCATTTTATCCTTATAGCTCAAGTTATGCAAAGGACAGAATAACAAGAGTTGGAAGGGACCTTGGAGGTTTTCTAGTCCAACCCCTTGTTCAAGCAGAAGACCTTATATCATTCCAGACAAATGGCTATCCGGTCTCTTCTTGAAAACCTCCAATGACAAAGTACCCACAACTTCTGAAGGCAAGCCATTCCACCGATTAATTGTTCTGACAAGAACTTTCTCCTTAACTCTAGGTTGGGTCTCTCTTGGTTGATCTTTCATCCGTTCCTTCTTGTCTTGCCCTCAGGTGCCCTGGAGAATAGGTTGTACCTCTCTTCTTTGTGGCAGCCCCTCAAATCTTGGAAAACTACTTCTTGTGCCGTATCCATCATCGGACGTTGGCAATCATGTGGGCGATCCTATTTTTATCAATGGCCGCATGACAAAGTGCTGCTGAGTTTTATCCAAACCGGTGGCTTAGGTTTTGAAGCCATGATCTTCTTCTTCTATCTGGATCTTGTTTGCCTTCAAATCTTTCCCTGGAGGATTAAGTGAAATATGCCGTATTTTTCCAGGCAATGCATCACATGTCCAAAATATTCTAACTTTCGCTTTTTTATGGTTTTGATGATTTCCCTTGCCTATCCCAAGCGGCTTATCACCTCCTCATTTCTGATTTTGTCAACCCAATTTATACGTAACAGCCACCTGTACATCCACATTTCAAGTGCTTCTAGTCTCTTCAAGTGGTTTTCTGTCAGAGACCAAGTCTCCACTCCGTTGTAAAAGATGTAAGATCTGACAAACCTGATTTTCAATCTTAGGCTTATGTTGTGACTGCAGAGGGCCTTTCTCATTTTGAGGAATGCTGTTCGAGCTTGTCTTTACTTCAGTGGAAAACTGCTCTCAAATTACTCTTAATCCTTCTCTTCACTAGACTAGCCATTCCCAGTTCCCACAATCGTTCATCGTATGGTTTAGCCGCCAATCCCCTAATCATCTGTGTTGGGCAAATGTTACGGTGTGAATATTGGGACCTACTGTAGTGGCCAAAATTGTGGAAATCTTTTGGGAAAAGTGTATTTTCTAAAACTAGCTAATAACATCACTTTTTTTTTTTGAGTAGTACCATAAAATTATATATCAATGGAAAAATAATTTAATCAAGAATGTAATGCAATAACTTTTAAGAAAGACTTGCTATTAGAATTGCAGTTACAGTATAAAGAAGAAAAGTAAAACATGTAGAAAAAACGAGATATACAAAAATGATCACATCAATTAATGCTTAGCTGGGGAACCTTTAGCATGAATTATGGTCTTACAACATCTTCCCATGGAGGGAACCAAGTCTTTTAGCTCTGCAGCTGTTATCACGTGAAGCCAAGATTGAAGGATTGCTTCTATTAACTGGGTTTTATTGCTGGGTCACTTCTGACTAACATGTTTCTTTAGTCGGCTCCATAGATTTTCAGTTGGGTGAAGGTCTGGGCTATTCCCAGGCCATTCCAGCAGTGGAATAGGATTATCTTGAAATTCCAAAAACAAAAAAAAGTGGTGTTATTAGCCATCAAACCTCAAAAATACACTTTACCCCAAAGGCTTCTACGATTTTGGCCGCTACTGTAGATTTAGCTTCCGCCTCTTCACATTCAACCGTTGTTTTTACTCAAGCTGCGAGGGAGATGACAGGTAACCCTGCACACAGAACCTCGTGTTCCCGATCCCATTTTATGACCAGCCACTTAACACTCACGCATCTCCTCCAAGCTCCTTGTGTGGGCAAGCTGGCCCAAGGCTCCTATTTGCTCCCATAGCAACACACAGTTCCTGACAGCAGCACACAGAGCATGGATCCCAATGCCCGCTAAAGTGGAGTGCGGGGAAAAGCAAGCAAGAATAGCACATCTGGGCACAGAAGGGGAAATAGAAGCATGAACCTTCTAATCTAGACACCGCGGGATGTAAGGCTGCAAACTCAGTTAAATGCACAGGCTTCGAGATGCTTATTCAGGCCAGCTTTTTATCCTTCAAACCTGGAGTACCATCCCACCTCCCTATTGTGGAGTTCAATCAAACCTTAACTGCAAAGTACCGCTGCTGATTGCAAGCTTTGCCCTTGTGATGTTAAACTCTTTTCATTTTATGGATTTATATTTAGACTATTTGTGTACAATTCCAGGCAGCATGCATAGCACACTTCCAATTTCTCTCCCCGGTCTCTGAAAAATGGATTGAGCTCAGAAAGAGAGACAAGTCCAAAGTCACACAAAAATTAGAACTCCCAGTTTTTAATTCAGTATGAGAGCCAGTTTGGTGTAGTGGTTAAGGTGTTGACCTGAAAACCAGGGGACTGTGAGTTCTAGTCCCACCTTAGGCATGAAAGCTAGCTGGGTGACTTTGAGCCAATCACCAGGAGACTGTGAGTTCTAGTTCCATCTTAGGTATGGAAGCCTGCTGGGTGACTTTGAGCCAATCACCAGGAGACAGAGTTCTAGTCCCACTGTAGGCATGAAAAACGACTGGGTGAGTTACAGCCAATCACCCGGAGACTGGAAATTCTAGTTCCATCTTAGGCATGAAAGCTGGCTGGGTGACTTCAAGCCAGTCACTCTCTCTCAGCCCAACCCACCTCACAGGGTTGTTTTGTGAGGAGAAGAGAAGGGAGGAGAATTGTGTATGTTTGTCATCTTGAGTTACTTGTCCAGTAATAAAGGTGGGTTAAAAATCTAATAAATAAATAAATCTTAGCCATCACACCAATCCGGCTCTCATTTGTATTTCAGGAGGAACCTTTGTTACTCTCAGCCCTGACAGGTTTTTCATGGCTCCAGGCCCAATGAACTACCTGACCAAATATATAAACAAATATAATGAAAAGTATCCTTTTAATGTTGTGTTTAATGCCACAAACTCTATGGATACTAACAGCCAAGGATTGTTGCTTGAGAACTTATAGACTTTTGGGGGGTCTCTTTCTTGGAAGTCAGCAAAACATTTACATTTAAATGGCTATCCTGGGTCTGCCTCTGAAAAATGTTGTACAGCACATAAATGCGTTGGAAATGTTTATAGCCACTGCAAATCAATGGCGGGTTTTGAAAACAAGGCAAACTTTGCAAGAGCTAAACTGGAGCTGTGATGCCTCAAGTATGAGTTACTTGAGCCCAAGGCAACTAGTACATGCAGGCAAGTGCATAGAATTCCGCACAGGTGAAGCACAGAGGGAGCGTGGGAAGGGGAGAAAGAGAGAGGGGGAGGTAGACAGACGGACACACAAAGGTAGATAGGTACCAATAAAGGAGAATATTTGTAGCTCAGGGTTGAAATGAGGGGTCCTTGGTGGTCTCTGAGCTTGGTGGTTTTCGTTTCATTACCCTAACTAGGTAGCATCATCAGTGCTAGCATTGATGATGTCACCTGGTTAGGGTAATGAAACAAACATCTGCAAGAAAACAAGTTTTGAGACCACCAAGGACCCCTCAGGTAGATAGGTAGGTAGATAGATGAGAGAGAGAGAAGGAAAGAGATGATAAATGATAGAGAGAGATGATAAAAGATAGAGACATGAGAGAGAAAGAGAGAAAGAAAGAGATGATAAATGATAGATAGATAGATAGATAAAGAGATGATAATGATAGAGATGATAAATGAGAGATGAGAGATGATAAATGATAGAGATGATAAATGATATAGATAGATAGATAGAGAGAGAGAGAGAGAGAGAGAGAGAGAGAGAGAGAGAGAGAAGGAAAGAGATGATAAATGTGAGAAATGATAGATAATAGATACATACGGTGGATAGATACAGTAGCTCAATAGATCGATAGATATCCATTCAAGAGAAGAATGCCATTCTCTATCCAGCACAAAAATGCACCAAGATCAAAGTTTTCTACCGTCTCCACGGGCAACATTTACCCAAGAATAGTAGCTCGGGTGCCTTTATTTACAAGTAAGTCTTAAATCTTGACCTAGACCAGCATGTCTCAATCTTGGCAGGTGTGTGGACTTCCGTTCCCTGGGCTGGCTGGAGAATTCTGGGAGCTGAAAGTCCATGTAACTTAAACTTGCCAAGATTGAGAAACACGATTCTAGCCTCTGCTCGTAGAATCCAAAGTGGGGAAAAACAGACACACACACAAACATTCAAACGGGGGGAAAAAGTAACATCATTTAAACAGCCTGGCTAATTTGTTTTATTTGATTTAAAAACAAATGGATCTGACTAGGTGACCTCGTTTGCCTTCGATCTTTCCTTGGAGGATTAAGTGAAGGATGCCATATTTTTCCGGGTTTCGCATCACATGTCTGAAATATTCTACCCTGTTTCCCCGAAAATAAGACACCCCCTGATAATAAACCCAATCGAGCTTTTGAGCGCATGTGCTAAAATAAACACCCCCCCCCCAAAAATAAGCACTCCCCAAAAATATTTAAACACAAGAGCTGGAAATCAGGTAAGACGGCAAGAGGAGCCCCGTCTTGCTCCATATGCCTCAAAATAATAAGACCTCTCTGAAAATAAGGCCAAGGGCTTATTTCGGGGTTCAAAAAAAATATATAAGACAGGGTCTTATTTTCGGGGAAATGCAAAACACAATGTAAGAAATGTCATACTTCAAACACTGCATCTCCTATAACGGTTCCAATGCCCTTTTATCCATTTTCGAGGAGCCGAAGACGGAAATTAAAAAGTTTGACCTTGATAGGAGTGTTTAATGTTAAGATTCTGCATGCTTCGGCATCAACTAGTTGTTCTGATATTGTGCATAATGGTTAGAACATGGGCTTGGGAACATCGCTGCATTATTCCTAAATTGGCTGAAAGTGCTGCTCAGAGGGAAGCAGTAAAAAATTTTTAAAGAGTCACATGCAGCTATAATGAATCCACCCACCACCAAAGTAGAATTTTGCTAGCCTCCAGCCAAGAGTAATTATTTCCAGCTTGCAAGGAAAAATGGTCCTTTTGCAGAAGCACCTCTCTCTCTCTCTCTCATCTCTACAACAAACAACCCATTTTTCTTTACT